>JAOXNN020242755.1:0-10229 GCA_028571205.2 Hydropsyche betteni
TTGTAAAAATAGTGAATAACATATCGTCCAAGGGGGGTGCAATTGCACCCAGTGCACCCCCCTTGGATCCGCCCCTGCTTAGATCTCGGTGGAACACACATCATAGGCCTTTACCAACATCAGAAGTTTTAAGTTAATTAAATGAACATACAATACATTCTCAATTTTATTTTATCCATGCAATCGTCCCATCAAATATATATGCATGTCACTCGGGCATGAATTAATTGGTTGTACTTGGTGAAATTTTCACCAAGTTTAACCAAATATTACAAATATTTCGACGTGAAATGTTACAAATAATAACATATTTAAGTATGAAAAACTCTAAAGTGTTGTTATAAAAAAATATATATTTATTATATAATGTGAGCTTCACTATTTAGCAATAGAAGCTAAAGTTTTAGGTAAATCGTAAAAGAATTTGGAACGAAATTGGTTAAATATATTAATAAAGATACAAATATTATTATAAAATACTACTTACTTATTTAATTGAATTCATATTATTATTCATTTCTTACTTATTGGTGAAATAACAGAAGAAATCAGTGTGGATATAGTGCAAACATTTTTGTAAAAAAACCTTGGATTATGAACGGTTAAAAACTGGTTATATTATAATATACAAAATAGTTGTTGACATTTGCAAAATTACTCCAAAGAATCAGTAATTCTCGAATATTCGAAAAGTATGTTTGCCTCATTAAAACAACCTTTAATAATGGTAAAAAAATTAAAAATTAAATTGATAATGAAAATAATTTTATTTCTGATTATCACTTTCGTATCGTCATCACTAGCATATGAAATTAACAAATGCTGTCCTGATGGACTGATGTACTCATATTCTAATGATAGTTATGCATTTAACTGCGTACCTGTCGATAATTTTTCATCAAGATATTATTGGTTACCGGAAAATGTAAACGAAACCATATTTGACAATTTAAAAATCAATTTTAATGAACCGTCTTGTATTAAAGAAGAATCTATATGGAGGATATCATATTCATTAAATATTAACGAAAGCTCTGTGTTTATAGAAGATGATAAGATGTTTGAAAACAGTTTTTTTTGTTTGGAAAAAGTTTTTTTTAATGAAACTGGTCCTACTATAATTGCTATGAAATATATATGTAAGAAAAATATATCAATATTAAAATGTTGTAATAATGGTCACAATCTAGATGATAATGGACTTTGCAAAGATTCTAGAGATTCAATTCATTGGAAATTAAACTCATCACAAGAAGCTTTGATGGGAAAGTATAAAATACAACATGGGTTTCCTAAATGCGGTTGGGAGTACACAAAATATGCAGATGAATACAATCTTAATAGTAATGGAAGTATATCTCTAAGCAGAAACCGAATACTCAATTGGGATGAATACTGTGTAGATTATATGTTGGGAAGTGATAATGTTTTAGTGGAAAAAATACTTGTTTGCTATGATAATGATACAATCCTTGAATGTGACGAAGAACTTTGCATTTATAAATGTTGTGATAGTGGAAAATATTTAGACGATACTGGATCATGTAAAGATTCTGGAAATGTTTCTGATTGGAAATTAAACCCATTGCAAGAAGATATTTTAGGGATGTATAAAATACGGCATGGATTTCCTGATTGCAATTGGAAAAACACTGAATACACCGATAAATATGAGCTAAATAATGACGGAAGTATATCATTAAACATGAACCGTGTTGTCGATCGGAACAAGTATTGTGTAGATTATATGTTGGGAAATGATAATGTTTTAGTGGAGAAAATAGTTATGTGCCTTGATGAAATAGCAACAGAATATAAATGTGAGAATGGAATGTGTATATTAAAATGTTGTTATAATGGATACAATCTAGATGATGATGGATTTTGCAAAAATTCTAGAAATTCTATTGATTGGAAATTAAACTCATCGCGAGAAGCTGTGATGGGAAAGTATAGAATACTTCATGGATTTCCTAAATGCGGTTGGGAGTACACAGATATTGAAGATGAATACAATCTTAATAGTAATGGAAGTATTTCTCTTCTTAGGGAAAACCGTGTTGTCAATTGGGATGAATACTGCGTAGATTATGTCGGGAAGTGATAATATTTTAGTGGAAAAAATAATTGTTTGCTATGATAATGATATAATCTTAAGCTATAAATGTGAGAATAAACTTTGCATATTTAAATGTTGCGGTAGTGGAAAATATTTAGATAATGCTGGAAAATGCAAAGATTCTGGAAATTTTTCTGATTGGAAATTCAACTCGTCACAAGAAGCTATTTTAGGAATATATAAAATATGGCCAAGATTTCCTATGTGCGGTTGGGAAAATACAGAATACGCTGATGACTATGTTCTAAATATTGATGGAAGTATATCACTAACAAGCACAAACCGTGTCATCAATTGGGACAATTACTGTGGAGATTATACTTTGGAAAATGACAACAGTTTAGTGGAGAAAATAATCGTTTGTACAAGTGACCCATTTATGTTTTTTGGTGCTGTGGAACTATTAAAAGCGTTTCTTTATTTTTTAACCATATGTATAATTTGTTGGATACCTGTTACGGGCGGTTCTCTCAGGTGGCCTATGCCTGTTCAAATGATGTGTCATTTAATTACTCATGTTTGTAATGCATATCATTATTTGACAATACGGATAACAATCAAATACACTTCTTGTGTAATAATAGGTAACAATCTCTTGTATTTTACAATTAATTTTTTTCAAATTAGATGTTATCTTGTTTCTCAGTCATTTATTGCAAGATTTTTTTGTTTGCAGCCTTTCTTATTTACTTCTCAACGTTAGCTTCACTTTTTTGGATGAATATTTTGTGTATAGACATAGCATGGACATTCAGTAATATAATATTAATGAATTATAAGAAGGAAATGGATAAGAAAATATTTCTAATGTATTCTTTATACGCATGGGGCGGATCATTATTAATTACATTGGCTACCATTATTGCTGAGTTTTCATCAATTGTGCCTAAAAATTCCTCATTTAAACCTAATCTCGGAGTAAAATGTGGTTTTGCAAGTACTTTTTAACGGAATTAATTTTTTCAATTTTTATACCAATTTTTTTTTTGCTTTCTTTGATAAATATTTGATTGTTACAGCAATACAAGGAAATTGGTTATACTTGAAATTTCCTACTATGATTTTGTTGTCTATTGATTTGGGATTATTTTTATATACATCGTTCAGAATAATCAAAGTAAAACGGGAAACTAAAGTCCTTCAACATGATGATAACCAACAACGAAATCACCAAAGAAATCAAAATCAGTAAGTAACAACTATATTTATTGAAATATTATATTGCATAAATTCATTATATATTACTCAATTTATTCATATTTTCTAAAAGGTTTTCTCTTTTATTAAAAACGTATATATTGATGGGTATACCATGGTTCAAATTAATGTGTGCCTTAGTTTTTGAAAGTCTCATTGAAAATTGGGACCCTGAATGGATAGCGGATCTTTTTGACATAATAAGAATCATAATCATATTCATTACGTTTTGTTGCAAAGAAAAGGTGTGGATCGAAATAACTAAAAAAATACCATTGCTGTATCGATTCAAAAAATATACCATGAATTTCTTGCGCAATCATCAAAACCGAAAAAATAGTTATTCACTACAGCATAAAGTCTCTTCAACTAATGTTGAAGGTCTGAGCTATATGCAACATATTGACATGGAACAAAGAAAATAAAAGCCGACTCATTCCGTACCAACGGAGGAGACTCTCAAGCCATCGGTGTACGTATCTATATGCTATAATTTTTGTTTGCTGACCGAAAAGTCTAAGATTAAAGTACAGACTAAGTAGACTTTGCTGTCCACTTTGTGATTGCAATGACTACCAGTTTGGTAGACAAGACTAGACCATTGGCTATACATGACGTAGATGTTGACTTAACACCATGTTAACATGTAGGTTAAATGATCGTGTGGCTTTCATTTTTTTTCTTTCTTCCATATATATATATATGCCATTCAAAAATATGCCACTCGTTAATAGTTGATTAGAAATCATGTTATAATTATTTACAATTAAGTCAAATTTAGTTATTAGTCATTTTTTTAATTAGTTTTTTAATGTTGTGAAGTTTCCAAATTATTTATGCACAATTTATTTTTGTATATGCTTTTTTTTGTATACCAACCTTTCATTTAGATTGTAAAACCTCTCAAAGCCGTAAGTAAATCAAAATGTATAAAACTTAAATCCAGCAGTTTACTTAATAATCATGTATAATAAAAGTAAAAGTGTAGTGTGTTATAAATGTCGTTTATTATAAACTATAATGGATATTGAACGCATACAACTAGTATATGCGTTGGTATCACAGAAGATGGGGTGGGTCGCACAGCGACTGCTCTCAATGACGATCCGAGCAAGAATCTTATATACCAATAATAAATCAATAATCTATTTTCCAAGTGCATGAATTATCAACTCAACAAAACAAGTAAAAGCAAAACGTCAATATATTGATATCAATATAACTCAATCAGCATCCAAATTTATAAACTATTAGTTAATATACTGATTACTGTAATTTATATTTTATACTAATGAAAATGGTTATTATAATACTTATCATTCATAAAATATTCTGACACTTTATATTATCAAATATTTAAAATATAGTGATTATTTCAAATATGCACCAGTCACAAAACTTTCGCGGGACAAAAAAAATAAAGGCAACTAATTATTTGGTAGGTTAATAATACCAAAAATGATTAGTTAAAAATTATGATAAGTGTGCAGTAAATAATTAAATAAATGATTGGTAAAATATAATAAAAGATCAGTTAAATAAAATAAATTGTCAGTAATAATAAAATAAATGATCAGTAAATAATAAAATAAATGACCAGTAAATGATAAATTTTCAATCAGTGCTTTATGGAATATGATTGGAAAGACCATTCAAAATGTATTCAGTAATTAATGATTAGTAAAAAAATCATGTAATAAGTAAAACATTAGATTGGTTAAATGTTGCACTTGTAGTTATTATGAGATTACTCGCCGGTTAGGATAGGCAAGATTTTTTTTGAAACGTACGGTAACGCAAGTTTCCCCCAATTTTTTTTTTATTTGTTATAAACCAGGTTGACAGAAAACCGCGTCCTACACATGTCCAAAAATCCAGTCCAATCGCTTATCGTTAACAATTCTGACATAAACAAGCAAGCGAAGGAGAGAATCTTGCTAGATGACAATATTTTCTACACGCGAAAACGGTCCGATATGACAACCCTGGCACTGTTCTGTCAAAATGCATAATACTGTAACGTGGAGGTAAGCGGGTTCCGAGATGGGGTTAAAGCAAACGCCAAATACTGTCAATATGCTTTTATCCAGAGATGTTGTTATCGTGACGTCCCGGGCTAGAACGAATCGCCAACACCCCGCGTGCGTACGCGCACCCCGCACAGGGTTGCTACCCTTCGTCCACGCGGTGCTGCCAACCAAACCATATAGAAAGGTAGCAATGCTACAATACTGACCATTTATTACAATTACTGATCATATTATTTTATTTACAGATCATTTTATTAAATAACTGACCGCATGGCAACTGATCACTGGAAACTGACCATTTATTATATTTACTGACTAGTTAATTATTATAACCTACCATTTATTTACTTTTTACTGATCAAAATCGGAATTTTTACTGATCGTTTAAATACAGGCCTTTTATTTTTTACGTATTACAGTTTCACTGGTTCATTCTTTGTAAAATTTTAATTTGATTCATAAAATTCATTAAATCGAAAATATAGCGCCATGTAAAAATTTACTTTCGCCCATCTCATATGTTCCTGGGAAACAATTACTTTCCTGGAATTGTCGAGCTACCTAATAAAATTTTAATTCCTACTTCAATGCTGATCGATGAACACATCAATACAAATTTTCAAATGCGTTACTTTTGCTGATGTCATATGTTCCTGCGAAAATTCTGCAATTGGCGAGCTTCCTTATAAAATTTCATTTTCTACATCCATTGATGACGACGTTTATACATTAAAAAAAATCTAATAGGAGTCTATTGAATACAGTAATCCACCCTATAACTACTGCGGAGTACCCCCTGCAATGTCAGTTTTTTGAAATGCATTTATATTCAAATTTTTTAATTTTTTTCAAATGATTTATAAAAAAAATAACTAACTCATAAAAATATTCAAAAAAAATAAAAATGAAAATTTTTCATTTATTGATTTCTTCGATTCCCCCTATAATGTCGAACCTATAGTCGAACGTTATAGGGGGGGATTACTGAATGTTTAATTATTTTTTCGAAAAGTTTAATAAAAAAAAACGTTTATATTCTTCGAGTTTATTTTATTTTTTTTCATTTTATAGGTATCTTTTATGAAATATAAAAAAATTATGAATCAACTATTGTGGAATGACAATTCAGTTTGTTTTTGTATAAAAGTAATTCGGCTTGTGTTTCTAAAAATTTTGATTTATAAAAATCTTTTTCTTCTTTCGCTATTTCAAGTTCCGACCTCAGCATATCTATTTCACTCTGACTATTTTCTTCCGATAATTGGAAATTTTCATCAGGAGATGAGAATTGTTCAAGGGTAGTATTGCTAGTTTCATTTTTATCCTATAAAATAAAAAAAAACAATATATACATAAGAGTTCATGTAAGCAATTTAAGAAATAAAATTTCCTACGCACCTTTTCACTTGTAGTGCAAATGGTGACTTGACTCGGTTTTGGAAGATCAGGTAATTGTTTGTTGACGTCTTTTTTCGTTAATATTTTGATATTAGAACAATTTTTAAGTTTAATGATTGGTCCCAGTTTGATATAATCACTTCTCAAAGTGTTCGTCGAGGGGGAATTCGATATAGTAGAAATAGCATTTTTTAATATTCTTAGGTTAGGAACTGATTTTATAGGCACATTATTTATTATTTTAGTATTCTTATTAAAGTTCGCTAATTTGACTGGACTAATACATGCATTTTTTGGTAACTGTACAAAGTTGAATCCCGCACTAGTCGCCGCTTTTTTAAGACTATCGATCGGAAGCTTTTGCAATATATTCGGTTTGTTTTGACTTGTCATTGGTACAAATTGATTGCCGATAACTGTGAAGATTTTTTGAGTTTTAAGTTTCCTAGACGGCAAAATTATCGGATTTTTTCTGTTTTCTGGAGATTTCACTTCATTCTGAAGATTGGCATCTTTCATAGCTAATTTACCAGCATCTGTAAAAACAACGAACAATTTCAATTAAGAAAAATATTATTTCCAACAATATGGAAAGAATCTTATATTTACCAGATAAGATGATTTTTCTGCCGCTTTGAATAGCTGAATTTACAGTGGTATTAGTATTATCTGTCGGCAACATGGTGATTCCGTGTTCTTTCAAAAGTTGAAGTGTCGCTTCATTTTGTGCGTCGTCAACCTGTATTAAAAAAATTGCATTGCATTATGAAATTTTTAAAAGAAAAAATACATTATTGTCAGTATAAAGTAAAATACCTGAGGTATAAATGAGGCAAAAACATTTTGAGGGTCTTTGTCTGCATCAATATTATCAGTTTCCACTTCGTTTATAGGTTTTTCTGAAATAAAACAAGTTATTTCAAAATATATATTTGTTGACTTTGAAGGTATCGAATGTGGATATTGGAGATAATCATACCATTATGTAGATTCAAAATTTCATCATAATCTAGCGAAAATTTGGTCGACTGTTTTTCTGAAGAAGAATACAAGCAGATAAATAAATATATATAAATTCATAATAAATAAAATTGATTTTTACCATTAGTTCCTAAATTCTGTATGCTTAGTGTTGCCTCTAATATATTGGCTTTTTGAAGTTCGTGCACCATATCTGTCCAATTCATTTCCATAGCGATCGAAAGAGGGGTTTTATTGAATCGACTGACAGAATTAGGTTTAGCCCCGTAAAAAAGGAGAACACGGACGCATTCTTCGTGACCTTTTTCTACGGCCCAGTGCAAAGGAGTCATTTCGAGCTGATCATGAAAAGCGACAAAAAGTTATAAAGAATTGTCGAGATAAAGTTTTAAGAAATGAATAGTAAAATTTACCATATCTCTGCTGTCAACGGATGCGCCATTATTGAGAAGCAACTTGGCTATCTCGGCGTGTCCTTCGTATGCGGCAAAATGCAACGGAGTGCGATCGACTTTAGTCCTGCCGTCTTTCGAGACGCCTGCTCGCAATAAAATTTCACAAGTTTCGTAATGATTGTTAATGACAGCGAGATGTAAAGGCGAAGTTCCGAGCTGTAAAGTAAATTATTTCGGTGAAAAAGCTTAAGATTGTCGATCGAAGTTTTGTATCGTTGCAAAGAACGCACCCAGTCAGTAGTGATGGGAGCTCCTTCTGCCAAAAGACCGGTCACGCCTTGCAAGTCTCCTTCTCTGGAGTATTGAAGAAGTTTTTTACCGACTTGAAGAATATTCGATGATGAATTTTTCTGTTTTGATATTAATTCATCATCATAACCTATCTGCAATTGTGAAATTGAAACGATAAAAACTGGTATTACAAATTGATACGAATAGAAGAAATTTTGAAGACAGTTGTAGCCAGGATTACTTTTAACGATCGAAGCATTTTTTTATACGTATGCAACACCAATATACTTATGAAGTATAATATATGTGTTCATTCAAAGAATTTACATTACATTATTCTCATTTTTATATTTTTATTTATATATATATATATATATTTAAAAATGGATGTTTGTATATATATTTGTTCGATGTCGTCTTGATGTATCATTAACATCATTTTGCAACTCGATCTGACATTAATTTAAGATGAAAAAAAATTCAGTACCAAGAGTCGAAGATCTCATATTTGTTGAATTTAGTTGCCTTGGTTACGCAATTCATTGAATCATATCTATAAGTCAGTCGACGATCTGTTTCCATGCTTTATGCTTTTGTTTTAATGAATTTGAATCAAAAAAATAATTTAATCTAAAATGTAAGTCCCGGGCAACGCCGGGTACTATCCGCTAGTAATTAAGTATAATTTGATATTTAGTAGGTTCTGTGTCCCTCCCCTTGACTACGATGGTGATTTCAGTGCACGAGTCAACTCACCGGTATGATGTTTACACTATCAAGATCCAAAACGTCTTTGGTGCAAATCATTATTGTTCTCGTCCACCGATGAAGTATACTAAAATAAAAAAAAAAACGTACATCAGACAAACATCAAAATACACCAAAATACACTTAAAAAGCGATAAGACGACATGTCGAATCGAGCGAAAAGCTCGAAGACGTACAGACGTCATGCGAAACGAGCGTATTGCCAAAATCCCCAAGTCGGTAGTCATTTGACAGTTGAAACGTCAACCGATCGGTCTGATGATGCGTTGACAGTTGAAACGTCAACCGATGATGCAGTTGACAGTTGAAACGTCAACCGATCGGGCTGATGATGCAGTCCGGACGACGGAAACCCGAAGATTGGTCTCCGGAGCGCGACGAGACTCGGAAGCGGATATTCGAAAAGCGAAACCGGAAAAGAGCGGAAAGAGCGTTTGCCCGCGTAGGATGAGGATGTGGGGCGGCGGCCATGCCGCGGTCCATTTCCTGTTCCTGTGGCGGCAGCGCACTTCGCGAACGGGCGCGGAGGCTTCGACGCGTCGCGTTTTTCGCGGTTTTTTGTGATTTTCGCGATTTTCGCTCACCCGTCGTCGGTTGAAATGGAGTCGGAGTCATCGCACGCCGTCAGCGCGTCGCCACGCCTCGCGTTGACAGTTTGCGCGCCATTTTTTTCGAACGTCACCGCTTCCGATGCGTTCAGGGTCGGATTTTGGTTTCGCGTTTTGGGCACGGTTTCGAAAGAAATTGGTACGTTGCGGAATTTTATGGCGTTTTTTGAAAGGAATGGCAACAATTTTTCGAATTTTGGTCGAACACACCGACGGTAGAACACATGATGGTACAACACCGAGAAATTCTCGGTGTTAAGGTGACCATTTTTTTCAAAATAAAAATCAATATACATTTTTAAAAAATTCATAGGGGGGGGGGGTTAGGGATTGAATTTCCCTGGATCGCTTTTTTTCTAGCAATACATTCATTATTAAGTTTTTGGAGATAGCGTTTCGGAGGGGGGGGGGGTATGGATTTAATTTACCTGTATAAAATTTT
>JAOXNN020242765.1:0-10228 GCA_028571205.2 Hydropsyche betteni
TCATAGAATACTGACTGATTCTGAAATCAACTGGACAACAATAAATTCTTCGTCTTTGTACTTATAATTCTGACACGTTGATTAGGGATATTGTAAAGCTTTGAAAAAAAGATTTTCTAAGTGATTTCTTGAACATTCTAGAGTATGTGCATGAAGTTCTAAAGTAATTTCATAGCAAGGTTTATTGAAGTTATGGAATTGTATCTGAGTAATAAGTATTAATTAAATGAGAACTGTATGCGTTTGTGGATGCTAGGAAGCAGTTAGGGATGACTTCTAGCGTACTTAGAGTTGCTTGTTAACCAAATGAAATATGAGGTAAGTTCTTTCGGAAACTTAGGTTGGTGTTAAAGAAGAAGAAATTGGAGTAAAGACTATTCCATAAAACCTCATTAGGTCTTAATAGTTTGAGCCATAAGAATTATTTAGTCAAAGTACTTCTTTATTGAGTATTTCTATTATAACAGTTAATTGTATATTACGTAAATGAATTACAATCAGATTTACACAGCAATCACTATTCGCGCCTGGCCAATTCTTTCGAAGCAAACCTAACCCTTTTTGACAAAAGACTTCTAATTACAATATGTTTCCGTAGTTGGGGGTATTTGATTTTGATCTGTTGTTATTTTTAGATTGATATGTCTACAGTCTCTATTTTATTGGTATCCGTTTGTTTGGTGGAAGGTTATTCTACATTTTCTGAATGTATTTCCCGTGTTCTGCATAGTTTTCTGCAAGCTCCAAGCGATTCTAATATTAGGAGTAAGAGAGGACATGCAGCTAGTGACACTAACAGCAACCCAATCAGTATCGCTGAGCAGTAGCACATCAACATCTCATACAATGGATCCGCAAGAGTGCTAGGAAACATCACCTAAGCACATAGCACAGCCGTTAGACACACTCTCAGAATCTGAGTGGTTACCATAAGGACAAATTCATACTGAGTTGCGTGTAAATTTCTTGCTTTTATGATTATTATTAGGATTAGTAGCTCCAATAGGAAATATATGCTGATTCGAATCCAAGAATTGTCGACATACCCATGAAGGTATCCTTTGATGAACTTGCTGACTGAGAAGACTCCCCATAGCAAATAGGATTCGTGCCTGCTCTTAAGATAGTCTACACGAACTCGACCAGACCCCAGCGCCCACAGTAAAGGAGGTAGCGCAACTGCTGAGATCAATGTCAAGAACAAACAAAATACCCATACTATTATATTGGCTGTAGATCCAATGCTACGGGTAGGAGCCGTAAAGTAAAGTTGTTGGAATGCTCTAAAGGACAGATACTGTACATTTTCTATGAAGAGGATAACAAAGATTATTTTTAAAGTTGAGTAGGTTCGCAGTAGCTTTGCGATTTTACAAAGTTTTATTCTGTCATAGATTAGCCTCAGCAACAAGCAGATCACTATGGTTACTGGGAAAGACGAGAACCATACATCCATAGTGTTGTTGATGTAGATGATATTTTACTCGCCTTCGACCTTAAATCTAGAAGGCACTTGTACTCTAGAGTCGTTGATCGTAATTAGGGCAAATAATCTGTCAGTGGTTGACTGCGTGAGGTTATAAATAATTGGAACTCTCCACTTGTAGTTTGTGATGTCCATTGCATAGTCAATCACCATATGGAAACTTCTATCGTAGATCTTGTTGTGATACTGGAAATAGCCGAGGTCGTCGATTTGCAGAAAGAATGAGGTGACCTGGAACAGTTAAGAGATAGTTGGAAGAGAAGCCAGAGCTGTCAACCCATATTTCAGGGGCTAACTAGAGTTTACACATTTTGAGTTAGGCACACTATAGTATCCCAGAATACAGAAGAAGGGTTTTAGTGTGACTGGCTGTATGTCATAGATGTGCTTATTGAATATGATTGTCTCTTCTCCTGCGTACACTTAGACTCTTGTTTGGAATGCAGCCACTACATACTCCTGAGGTATGTACGAACGGATCAATTTTACAAAAGTGTACAGATCTAACTCTTAAGTATTTTTTATGACTTTCTTGCATATGAAGATGTAGGAGTCCCAAGTAGACCCGTTTTCGGTATGAGAGCCAACGGAGAGGTCATAATATATTTTCTATACAAAATGTGTTGAATTATATTTTGTTGGCTTGGGTATCGCTGCTGCCCACATCCAGCACACTCTCACGTCTGCCTTAGGAGCACCCACTCCGAAGGTCTTATTGACTTCGTTGTAGTCGTTTCTTAAGTACGCCACTGCACAGACTGTCTTATCCAGAGAGTTGTTGTCGGTATAGTCCAAACTGAGTCTGACAGTGTAGTCTAGTTTAAGTGACAGCGGTAGATTGTAAGAGGTGCTGGGAGTCGTCCAGGAGTTATTGTAGTATCCGACTGTAAAAGTGGTAAGCGACTAAATAACGCAATAAAGTACGTTGAGAGTGTAGTCAGACGATAAGAACCTGTATTTGATCTTGTACAGGTTGTCTAAATCTTCGTGAACCAGGTATGAGTAGTCTCGCAGGAGGATGTTCGGGTAGGTCATCTGGTGGTATATTGTAACCTTTTCGTTGGTCACGTTCTGTGGAACTCCAAAATTAGGGATGGTACTAAGATCCCATTTAATATTGGTGACTCCGCTGCCTGGATTAGCAACCTTAAAAGATACCTCCAGACGACTGATTCTCATTGTCCAAAGCTAAAGGCTGGTTGGAAGAGAGTCTTTGACGATTTGAAGCAGATCTAAGTTTTCCTAGAAGTAGTCTGTTGAGTTAGAGACGACAATACATCGACCAGGAGTGGCGTTGTAGAATGTAAAATTATGTGTCCCATAGCTTTTGATCATATCTAAGCTACCACCACAGAAAGGGTGTGTTCGATAGGCAAGAATGATTGTAAGAGGATAGAAAACTGTGTTGTCAATATTCCTCATATGGATTACTAGCATAAAATTATGTATTGAAGAAGGTGCTTGTGCTGAATTACCCACGATTTACTTATGTCTCGATAGTAGATCTTCATTTTAAAGGTGTTGGGATAGTCTGTCCTCACATTTATTTGCCTTACTCTAAAGACTGGCCACATCTAAATTAAAACCGTTTTACCGTGGAAGAATTGTCAGGAAATGAGTAGTCGCATGAAATCTCTGCCTCCTTGGAGAGATCTCCAGTGCAATCAATAGTAGGAGCAGCGTGAGGTGGTACATTGGCAGACCAACTGTTAAGGTAGTAAATCCGTGGCCAGTCCATTCTTTGGCCGCGGCTAATAACCACTGCTGACCCCATAGCAGGCAGAATAAGAGATAGAAGAAGAATATAGAAAGTAGTCATAAAAATATTATTTTCTATGTTCTTCTATCCTTAAAATACCGTAGCGTTAATTAAAATATTTCAACTCGCACAATTTTAGTTGTCATGCATTAGAAATTCACAATTTTGGTTAAGTTGATACTTCATTATTCTTTAAAAGGAGAAAAGCTTGTGAAAAAATAAATATGTGAGTTCAAAGTGAAGTCAAATGAAATGGATTGATCGTTGTTGTTGTTGGAGAGTGAATATTGGTTTAGGCAACTCGAATCTAATCTTATTGTATTATTTGCAACAAAGTAAAAAATTATGAGAAATAGTGATTATTAGTGAAACTGTTACTTGTATGGAAGAGAGTCAATAGATTCCTTGACCTTGAAGATAGTCTAAAGTTTAATTTAATCTGCACTCTTTTCAATAGAAACTGTGTTTTGCAATCAAACATAAGCACACATATCTATAAATAAGGTTTTTAATTCACTGGCTTTCTATTTGTGTTTTTTGTTATTCTTACTTGAATTTGTCCTAATCTCTTATTTTCAACTTGCGATTTTTTTTCTTTCTCTCATCTCGCTATGGATTGCAGAAAAGGACTGCTGAGGAGGTTTTAAAAGCTAAGCGACTGCTGCCTGCGGTTAATTTGAGTCCATCCACGCCATAAACCCCAAAGTTCAAGAATATGAAGCGATATACCTTCCCTAAATGTTAACTTTATTCTTTTTGAAAAAAGTATGGGTAGCATACATATTCAAAAGCCCAATCTTATCGAACCACAACTCCAACTCAAAACAAGCAGACACAACTGTAGTTCAGTGTTATTTCTCATTTTAGATATTCTCTATTATCATCTTTAGCAATAATAATATCATGGACCCCTCATTCACACAGGTAAGTTAGTTCCCATGCAGAAACACAAAGATAGTGGAGAGAGCTCTCGCTGCCTCTCCCCCTTGGTAGTAAGCCAGTCAGCAAGGGGGAGCTGATAATGATCAGCACCATAGTCCCCAAGGAACTTTCGGAAACCTTTGGGATGATCCTCCAGGACGTTGATGGGATCACAGTTAGTAGATATTTAGTAACGCAGAGAGTAACAACACTGGGATGTTACAGTACAAGTCGGGACGGGACGACTGGAAGGTCTCCGAATTTTAACAATGGGTAA
This sequence comes from Hydropsyche betteni, assembly GCA_028571205.2. Taxonomy (NCBI): domain Eukaryota; kingdom Metazoa; phylum Arthropoda; class Insecta; order Trichoptera; family Hydropsychidae; genus Hydropsyche; species Hydropsyche betteni. The sequence goes on from JAOXNN020242765.1 coordinate 4,444, forward strand.
GAAAGAGACTATTCAGAATCAATAGGTATAGGGAGCCTTCAATATTGCCAGGTTGATTGGTCTCACGACATTAAATCTATGTAAGGATGCGCACTATTTAGATAATAACAATATAGCAGCGTAAGGAGCAGCACATATCGGACAATTAATCAATCTCAAGACCCTAAATTTGAGTAAGAGTATGCATTATTTAGGTTGGAATAACATAGGAACGCAAGGGGCAGCATATCGGACGACTAGTCAACCTCACGACCTTAGATCTATGTAGACTATGCATTATTGAGATGGGAGCAATGTTTCTTCACATGCCTTTGCACAACTTCGCTCAGCTCTTCCGCATACAACAATCATTACATGATATCTTTATGAGATATTCGAATAAAATGCAAATGAATTTATTCAATCATTAATGTTTTAAGAGTTAAATCTTGGAAGTTAGTGATAACCTTTACGTAATTTTTGTTTTCTTTATCCTTTCATGAAATCAATCAATTCACATATCCCAACACCTCAATACGACTCATTCGACGAGCAAAATCCCCTCAATATGGCAATCCTCGACATTGAAGTTTAACACCATCGTCCTCAACATCGACCAATACCACCTCAAAGATTCCTCTTCAGGATGCAATCCCAACCAACTCAGCCACTCTCCAACCATAAACAAGACAACCTAACCTGAATCCACTTCCTTCTGCTAGAACAAGGACAGCTCCTTCAGACACTCATACACTTTCTCATACAGCTATTCGAACGCACTTCTCAGCCAGATAAAATTGTGGATAATGAGGGTGTTCTGGATTCGAGTAATTTACCTTTTGGACTACTTTCCATACTTTCCAGAAAAAGGTGGCTTCTATAATCAGCAGCCAGTATGGCTACTCCTTCCAGTCTGTCCATTCCATTTAAATCTGCCCTCAAAATCATCTTACATCCAGGTCAACTACAGTTGCCACTTTACATCCTTGGAAATATTTGAGAAGGGAAGAAGAAACCTAGTAACTACTCTCCACTGTTAGACCCAAATCTAGCTCTAAGAAGTACCAGTAGATTGCCAATACGCTCACTGATGATATTTCACTCGCTCCCCTTTTTTCCTCTAATATTTTCTGCCATATTTATCTCCCATAAGTCTCTAAGCTGTTGTGTTTCGAGCTGTCGAGTATCAACCTTATCTATGAGAAGTTCTACTTGGTCTTTAGTCTTCCCCTTGTCCAAGTTAAGAAGTTAGTGACTAACGCTGGGGTACGTACCTGTGGTACGGTCCAGTTTCTCTTCCATTAATTAGTCAGCCTAAATCATCTGTCTCGTGACTCTCTGTACTATTCTGTATCTAATTTTCTAATGATATCCTCCATCATAAGGTTTTTCCAAATGTCTTTTGTCCCCTTCCATCGCTTTCAGGCGTATCTCCATCTTCTCATTTACTCTATTTGTAACACCTGAAAGTTTCTTCCACACTGTCTACATTAATTGCCCTCTTCTTCAACTTGTATATTTTCTTTGGGTTTTTCTTCAAAGTTTTTTCCCTGATAAATTTGTAGTCGACTTATTTCTGGGGTGGATTTCTGAAAGGCCGCAGATATCTGGAAGTATCCAATTTAATGAGGTTTCCATCTTTGTCCACTATTGTGATGAGAAGGTAGTAGTATAGAGTCCATGATCAATCCGTGAAAATATCCTCTACCCCTTCTCTAGTAATCGTTCCCGTGCTCCAATTGAGACTCTGCAGATATTTTTTTATTCTTGATTAAATCGCGTCGAGTTTTTTTAACTAATTCTATGTTTTATTGAAATCCCCTACCACCAAGAAGTTCTCTACTCCGGTGATGTATTGTTGAGTCCAACATCGTCTGATCCCTTTCCGTAGGTTATAGGATTAACATTATGTATAGCGTACACAGAAATTCTTCCCTATGTGCTTGTAAGGACTATATTCTTTACTTTGTGAGTACACACATTACTGGTAACATAGTGAGAAGCTACTCACTCCCTAAAGAAGATTTTTGTCCCTGTTGCGGTTTGGGTGCCGGTCAGAATTTATTAGACTTTTTAATAACCTCTACATGTCTGTTGGAAGGCCTCAAGCCGTGCGTAACCTCTACATGTCTTATCCCATTCACTAGGAATGACCGAATGAGAGTGCCAGCCTAATACAGGAATAAGGTCTGAATCCTGTTCTGTTGGTTTTGATGATATTTAATATGTTTTTCATAGAAGATGAATCCCCCTCAGTGTAGTTTTCCCTGTCCATCGGAACAATACAATAATAATACTAATACTAATACTCATATGCATATTGAGAGGCTGTCAATCCACCGTCGGGGCCCTGCTCTCCTGATTTCAAACTCTATGCAACTTTTTCCTTTTGAAGCTGTCACCATACGATTAGCGTTGGTGGTGACCAACGTCGAAAACTGCGAATACGATGCCTCCTTACTAACAACAGTCTACTTGGAGATCATTAGCAGATAACTTTGCAAGATAATCAAGATACTCGGGCTTTAAGTGGGGAAAGTTAGACTTAAGATACTGGATGCCTGATTTTGAGATTTTAAAATTACTCATAAGACCAAATACTTACCGAACTCCGAGAATAGCATATTCTCCCTTAAAAGGATGTTTCCTTAAGAAACAGTCTAAAGAACGAAATATCTAAAGTAAAGAGCATTGATATCGATGATCTAATTGGCTGGCTGTAGTTCGTGCTTCGCTTCTGAAAGATTAAATCGATGAATACCTAGTCTATTCTTGTGTTCCATAAGCACCTTCACCGAATGTGTTGTGAATGCTGATAAGGGAGGGTAAATACGCATGCACAGCTTGAGGCTTTCCAACAGACCCCCTCCCCCCCAAAAAAAAAACCTTTAGGGTAAATATAAAGCAAACATCAGAGAATATCTGGGTAATAACTGTAACTTCTCCTCTACTATTTTTTTTGTTGTTCTTACGCTTACGTACCTTACCTTACTGTAGCTTAATAGATTCTGACCTAAATTTACAGTCTGTTAACCTTTGTTTGAGTCTGTTTCGTGTTTCGAGTGTTTCTGTTTACCTAATTTTACTTGTAGCTTAACTTGCATATCATTCCTAAACTACTCAGCTTACTCCCTGCAGCTCACTAGTCGCTTTCGGAAACTTTCAAGTTGGGCCTAGAGGTAAGTGAGTTCCATCTGTAATTTCCCTACTAATCACATTTAAATTGTCCAGCAGCTGTCGAAGAGTTGTAAATAACGTTAATTTCCAATTATTTGGCATTTCACCATGCTCTCAGTCAAAATAAAATTCAAACTCAAGCCCTGATTTTCGAACTACAACATCTTTAGCAGTTTCAATTAAGGCTGAACCTCTCTAGTGGAGCGACTATTGTAGCACCTAGTGTGCAGCTAGTTAAAAGGTCGGTTATTGCCCTTAGAGCAGGAATATGCATTAGTAAATAGGTTAGCAAACCAGTCTGAATTAGCTGTTGAAGGAGATTATGTAGGATTAAATTAAGAAAAATTAAGGTATGAAGGCCCGAAAACAGGTCAAGCCAGCGCCAATCCCAACACAAATCTATATCCCAATACTAACCCCTACAGTTGCACCTGTTATACCCTTCAAACCTTTCAAATTTCAGCTGAAGCCCTAAAAAAGATCATTATTATCTGTTTATGTATTAAATTCTACTGTTTCTGAAGTCTCTAATTAATATAAGTATTATAGCCAAATTTAAGAATATGACAAACCGGAGAGCTAAACTGATGTTTCAAAGAATGTTAAAGAAAAGGCTGTAGCGAATTTCTCGATTTAAAAGGTAACACTAACTGAGAATCTACATGGGGAAACTACGAAGGCACCTTGAGAGAACGTATCCAGTCACAATCGTAAAGATCTTGCTACTCAAACAGGTTATCATACTTGTCGCTACTCCCTCTCTACTGTTTAGATCTAACTTTCAGCAATCCCCAACAATCAATCAAACTCATCAGAACTAGATCGGCGACTTCGTTAGTAATTACTTCTACGGTGGAACCTTCTTTCGAACATACTAGAAGATTAGAATGGTCAATTATACCAATACTAGGGTCAGAAACCCTACCACATCTCCGGCAACCCTCACCTATTCACTGTCGGCGTCCCATACTTTCCTTATTGAGGTGCTCTCCAAAATAGATTCCTACTTGAGTTTTTTAAAGTCTTCTCGAGGTAGGAACAGTGACACTTTTAAAAACATCAGGAAAAACCTGTATGAAAATCATTCCTTCACTGTCGAACTGCTGAAACTCAAAAAGATTCTGTATCTCATGCCCAAGGCCTACAACTACTCTAAGGAGAATGCCAACGACATTAGGCTCAGTCTCCCAGTGAAGTGTTCTCTGGAGGATCGGAAGCTCTAACTAAAAAAAGCCATCCTAGATTACATACGACAACAACATTAACTCTATCAGAAAGCGAGATGTAGCCAGAGTGCGAAGACAGTCATCGGAAAGAAACATGAGGTGTTTAACTCTAATGTTGATATACCTTGTATGGTTCTTGAGTTTGAGTCCCATACTATTGAGAAGGGGAAACGGTAGGCTCCTGTCGCCACCAAAGTGTTTGAGAGAGAAGAAGGGAATAAAATAGATCCTTTTGCGATGCTGAGAGGCGAATCGTTGTAGAGTTTCCGATAAAGATGGTATGCAGTTATTACCCATAAATAACGATAGCAGGCTCTCAAAAGGCAGTCTAGTGAGAGATAGTACAGTGTGGAGGACTACTGGCTGTTTATTCGAAGCTTGAGTCTCTTATTAGTGCAGAAACACGTTAGTAACATCTTCATGGTAACAGCCGTAGACTAACTATCTAAACGAATAAACTATTCGAAGGAAGGAATCGAAACGATGATGGAGCAGGTGAGAGAGCGAGGAAAGGGGTTTCTGAAGGTGGTGAGTTCGAGCAAAGGTAAGATTTTACAGTTGGATAGGAGTAAGATGCCATTATTGTTGGAACTGGTAAGATCTGATGAATTTTACGCGCAGGTTTGAGGCCTTCCAACAGACTTGAAAAACCTTTTGAATTTTATATATGAGAACCCACTTTTAGTTGAAATATACTAAGTTATTGATATCAATGGGCGATGTGTTGTTAAATACCAAGTAGTTTGGTTTCTTTATGAACATTTACTTAATCGGGTTATTACTACTAATATGATATTACAGTCCATGTGCTTGTCTGGGCATATCTCTTCATGTTCAATCACCTAATCCTTCCGGACGATATGTCCAACGTTTTAGACACAAGTTGCGAACAGATGCTGTACTTTTATCTTGTCCTTGCAGCGAGATGGAAGTGGTATTTGGCGAACTTGAAGCGATGGTTGGGGTTGTAGGGACAGGAGACCAGTATCCATTTGTTGAGTTAATTAAGATTGTTTCTGGATTGCATAAGAGTTACCAGGCTACTATTGTGAAGCATTTAAATGGAGATTAGATAAGAGTAAGGATAAGAGCAAACGGTAAATTGGTGTTGCTTGATGTTCGCCTGGAGGCAATCCGGCAATCCGGCAATCCGATCAGAGAAAATGAAGAGGATTACGAGACAATATGTGAGCTTCTAGCTGCTCAGGGTCCTCATTGGATTTTCATAATACTACACTCAACATATCGCTGGGAGAGTGGTCTGTATTAATATTAAATGCAAGTATGTTTGTCTTTTGTCTTTAATATTAATACTTCTCAACAAGAACCTTTAACAAAAAAATTAACTCCCGGGCACTTCTCACCCATCCACCACGTAGTTCACGGGTTATATGATGTGCCAA
>JAOXNN020242784.1:0-10225 GCA_028571205.2 Hydropsyche betteni
GTCAAGATAGTATTTTGATATATTCAACAACTCAACTTTTTATATTTATGCTAATTAGTTTAGTACAAATCAAGATAAAACAAAAAACAATGAACAATTAAATTTAAACCGTCATACACAGCAACTAAGACCAAAATAATAATAATACCTGGCTTAAGCATCATATGTAAGAAGCCAATTCCACAGCTTAAACAATATTTAGACTTTGAATATGCGCAATCTCGCAAATTAACAACTTTACAATATTATAATTGTATGCCATGGCAAACCCAGCCAAACACTCAATCACTTTCAAGGGATCAGGCGATTTAGAAGATTTCTAATAATTCTTCGACAAAGGTATAAGTGAAAGTATTTTCCTGATATTAATTAATTATTCATCTACTAATTAAACCAAATGACAGAGTCTAAGGAGTCCATGCAAAACACCATAAAAAATCTTCAACAGCGTACCGAAAACATTGAGAAGCTTCTCGAGAAAGGAAACAAGACCATAGTTGTGCAGCTAGGCTCCCATTCCATTAAATTTGGTCTTGCCAATGATAAAGCGCCATTTAAAGTACGTTCAATCATTGCCTACGCCTTGAAGGGACCGCTAAAACGCTAAGTGCCTGAGTACAACTCTAATGAGGAGTAAATGTTAATCGCTTTCAACGAGCTTTAGGAGAAGTTAAAGGAGAGCGGGCACATACGATCAGATGTGAAGCAGCCAAAAGGTTAATTTAGAGTTATTCAGCTGGAAAACCAAAGGCCAAGGCAGAGGTCAAGATGAAAATCCCAGAGAGACCATTCAAATAGGTGGATCCACTATTCGATGATCACGCAATGTGGGTTGCTGAAGACCCGAACTACATAATTCGTAGAGTAATGTTATTCTGTAACTCAGCCAATCAAATACGGACTACTCAACACGGAGGGATATTCAGTCTAGTAATGCTTGTGCGATTTCGAACATATAATATCTTACTGCATAGGGCAGAAACTGAAGTTAAAAAGGAAAGATCATGGAAGCTACAACATTGTGCTTGTAATTCCAGACTTGTTTCCAAGGATGCATTTAAAAGGAATAGTAGATATATTCATGAAGGAATTGCAGTTTAAGAGCATCTATCTGCACTTAGAAAGTGTGCTAGCCTGTTTTGGTACAGCAGAGTCTTCTGCCTGTGTTGTGGACATCGGATATGAGAAGATAAGCATATGCTGTGTGGACTAAGGAGTAATTTTGCCAGGAACAGTGGTTAGAAAGAACTTTGGATCAAGGCACATTAACTAAATGTTATTGAGGACACTGAATTATAGAAAGATGTTTGGGTTTTCCAAGAGAGGGACTACTATGTTGGAGACCAATATTGCTGATATGGCTCAAATTGATAAACTTAAGGAAAAGGCCTGCTACATAAAGGATGCATAAGATTACTCAAATAAAGTTTACGAGGTATTCCCAATTAGATAAGGCAAAGAATAGGCTATCCAAATACCGCACACAGAGACCTTGTGCCTAGCGCCTAACTGCCTGTTCTCAGCAATCTTCAACCATCTACCTAAACCACTGATAACAGAGCCATTCGATTACAACTCTAAGTTGTTTGAACTTTATTCAGAACCTGAAGACCATTTTGAGGAGGTATGCGGTGGAGGAGATATCTACCCAGCCTCCATAGATCATCCTCAGTATAACGTAGAGATGCTGGAGCCCTTCATTTATAACTAACTTCAAGATATGATATGTTACTCTATTTCTAACATCAAAGATGCTGATTTCAGAAAGAGAATGGTTAATTCAATACTGCTGATTGGTGGTGCTGCGCACATACCAGGGATAATTGAGGAGCTGGAGGATAAACTGATTGAGAGAATAAACTTCTACGATAACACTATAGAGAGGGTGGAGATCATAGATTTGGCTGCCCGAGATATCGCTCCAATGCACGCCAGTTGGTTAGGAGGAACAGTTATCCCTAAGTTAGACTCAGTTAGGGACCTGTGGATAGAGCGTGGCAGATACAACGGTGAATATCCTCGCTAAGAGAACGAGTAAGAAGAGTAGGCATTCTTCGATAAGAAGTTCTTCAATCGAAAGGAGAAGTCTTTGTAGTTTGGCATCCGGTATTTAAAGGAGAAGGTTCCCTTCCAATGGTGATTAAAGTATGTTCGAATATAGAATATATGAAATTCAGGGTATCCCTTGCCTCCACTCTGGTACAGCTCTGGCGGCACCAACTCCGATGATACCACCAAAGGTTTCAGCTTGTTTGGGATTGGTTCCATCGTATTTGTGTCTTTACTTTTCCTGTGCTGCCTTAGTTTTGGATTAGAGTTTGCTATTGAGATAGCTGTACTTTATCATCTTCCTCTCCTTTTATTGCTCTTGTTTCTGAATTAATTAGTGCCTACCTTAACCATATCTATCTGAAGCTGCTCCTTCGCCTTCAAAGCCTCCACTTTCTTCTTTATCATCTACTCTTCCCTCATTCGTATCTTTTATGCTGCCTATCTGTTGACTGCTGACTGCACCCTTTTGGGAGGTTCCTTCTCTTTCTAGACAGCCTTCTTCGATTCGATTTACTACTTCCACTGATCTAGGACTGCTTTCCTCTACTCCACCTATCTCCTCTTCTTCTTCTAGTCTTCCTTGCGCCTCATTTACTCTTCCTTCGTTCTCAAATCTTCTGCCTACTTCTTAGCCTCTTTCATCAGTTTCCACTGCAGCAGCTTCTCATTCCTTTACTGTTTTTACTTTTAGATGACTGCACTACTCTTCTTCTACCTCATTCTGCTGTTCTACTCTTCCTACTCTATTCTGTCAACCAGTTTCAGCTCTACATTCTTCTTCTCCTATTTCAGCATCTTGTACTCGTACAGCAGTTACTTCTTAGATTCCTGGAGTTCTATAAACCTACGATGCTTATCGATATGAGTGTGTATTTGCTAGGGAGTGTAGAATCTGAGATACTTTATGCACTCATCTTCTATTTAGAAGTAGTTATTGTTTTTCCTTCGGTTCCAAATAACTAGAAATTAGTTATGGTCATCCTCAGGCCATCCATAGTTACGACCTAGTGCTGCTATATGTTTCTCTACTAACTAGATCTCTGTGGATTTCAACTTCAGAGAGTCATCAACCTTCTCGATCTTCTTTGAAAGAGGGTCCACTGCAGTGATTAACTACTTACTGGAATCTGGTTGAGTTTTAGGCTGTTTATTGATGATTTTGTTCTCCTTCCCCTTCTATATTCTTAGCGGCTACTCTCTAAATTCCTCTCCCTTCTCTATCTGGTCCACCCTTCCCTAAAGAATCTATAGTTAGCTCAGCAGCTACTCTTCTGCATCTGCACATTAAGCGTACTTATCAGCCATCTCCTGTTTGAACCCCTCCATCGATGTTACAATCCCTTCTGAGAGTTTCTGTACTTTGACGAGATACTAATTTTTCTTTTCGTAGAACTTCAGCAGTTCCTTCAGTTAGAGAGTGCTCTTCGTTATTGACTACAGCCTCTTCATGACTTCGGTTTATTAGTTGTGGCGTTAGGCTGAGTGTTTGTTGGATTAGTCCATCATACGATCTATTTTAATCTGCAGCTAGGTAGTATGGTTGAACGTAAACATCCTGGCAGCCTACTTATCGAAGGTATTGATGTTCCTAGCAATATTCCTATACTCTTGCTTCCACTAAGCTATCTTAGGGTTAGACTGGTGTCTCTCCATGCAAACGATTAATTTAAATATTATCGATCTATGTTCTATACTAAGCTATAAAGCAGTCACTATTCTCAGAAAGACTTTCTTTTAGTCATATACTCCGACCTAATCATCTTCCGGACTCCCTTCTGCAGCTATCTCACTCTCACGATGTTGAGAGCTCTGTTCTGGTGGCTCTTTCCAGTTGATTGTCTGAGTTGCCTCATTTTGTAGTACAGAATAGCGTACTATTTTTTGTTTAGTTTCAACTCGTAGTTAATAGCTACCAGTATCTCCTTCTAGAGTTCGTTTAGGAGGACAGTAGGGTAGTCGGGAAATGTGTGAGAAAATGAGGGAGTTTAGAATGACTAGTCATCCCATACTTTAGAGGCTAGTAGAAGACAGGAGATGAGTAACCTGCATTAGAATAAGTTTACCTCTTGTAGTTGATACTGTTGAGCATTAGTTTTGTCTTTTTAATGAACTTCTCAACGTACATGATGGCCAGTATGGGCACCTATCGTTCCATTTTAGCCGAAAGCACGATATTCTTGACGAAGTTAGACAGACTGTCCACTGTAGGTACGTAGTAGTCTACTTAGGTGGGGTTAGCCTCCTCAAATATCTGAAGACTGTGCGATAGACCAAATGTAACTGATTAGTTTCCTCCGAGAAACGATGACTCATCTAAAGGTTTGGTATCTGACTAGTTCCTCATGTTTCCTTCGAAACTGGGGTAATCCTCTACTCTCTCGATCTACTCCTCCACCTCACTTTACTAACCCTGCAGATCCTACTCAGGTGGCTAGTCCTACTTCTTGTACAGAGGGTGCAGGTAGCTCTATCTAAGGATATTCCCTAGCTACTCCTCACAGAATTATTACTACTTCTCTATTTATTTGTTAGAAGCTGCTTGGCTATTTACCTATACTTTGGACTCGATCTCCACCACTTTTCTCTAGGCAGGCTTAATTTGAGACTGGAGGTAAGCAGCAATACAGTGGCAGAGTTATTAGAGATCCAGGTTAACTATGGTACTCGTCATCATAGCTCCCTCTACACTTCCATAGAGCGCCTTTACTTTGTCTATCTTCAAATCCACCTCCAGTTGGCCTCTACCTTTCTGGTTTAAATTTGTTAGGCTCTTCAAAGATGGTGGCACTGATGTACTGGTGTTCCCTTTGTTCTATTTCCTAACTGTTGGTTTATTAGAGCCCTAGCGAATTGAAATTCGAGTGGCTCCTGTAATCTTTTTGCCGACTTCTTTGGGAGGTTTATCGTTTAACACTTTATCGTTGTTAATGGTTATTCGTTTTGCACTCTACTGTATCTTTTTGGAAGAGATAACCCGTCCAGATGCAGGTGCCTTCACAGTGCTCTTGGGAAGGATGCTGTCCACTGAAGGTTTGGGAATATCTTTGGGCGTCTATCGCATTTTAGACTAGCGCTTAAAGGCTTTAGATGTCTACTTTGGAGTGTACTCATTCAATACCCTCTCCAACTGTTTTTAGTAGTCCTCTGCCATGTCCAACTATTTCATGAACTACTGCTGGGATCCTCTTTCGAAGATATTGCTGGGGAGAGGCTCTTAGGTGTAGTTGCTCTAAGTGAACTATCTGGCTGAGTCGGAGACATAGTTGATGACTTTTACTAGTTTGGTAGCATGTCCAGGAAGTACCTTAATCTATTAGAAGAGTTTCCCCCTCTCAGCATCGCTCAGTATGGCAAGTTTACTAATGTTAACGCCAAAGCCTCTGATGATGAGCTATCGGGTGTACTGCTGGAGACCCACAGATCGAAGCAGTTTGTAGATGGGAATAGAGTTCAGTTAATTAGCCTCGAAAAGTCTTAGAATGGCGAGATCTCTAGGTTCAGAGGGTTTCTGCTGAGGTTGTTTAGGTCTTTTGACGTCCATAGTCGTCCGAGCATTTTTAATTTTGCGAAGATGAGCCTTCGCCCTCATTTAACTTTAGAACTGACGCATATTGAATTTAAAACAGTCCGCTGGGAATTCAATATTATTTAAACTCTGTTCCCACTAACTATGCTATTCCTATCTATCATTGTAACAATCAACTGTAATTAGTAAATATGAAACTGTAGATTTATTAATAGATCAACTACTCATATCAACCTACACTACTTCTTATCTGGCTCAATAGGCTTAGGAACAGAGTCTTGCTTGTTTATTAGAGGTAACTCAACCGACTTCTAACTGGGTAGCTGCTGAATAGTCTTGAACTTCATCGGCTCAGGTTCAGTCTGCCTCCTTTCTGATATATACAAATCGCGCACTTAACTCTCTCCAAGTTGGACATTCTTTTATAACTCACGACTTTTAGAAGGTCCTTCAGTCCTTATGCTCCTCTTCACTTTCGATATCGATCTGTTCTTAACTTTCTTAATAGAAGGCATGTATATTCGCTTCAGTCTGGCTACCAGCTTGTCCTATTCTTAGTCTTATTAGTTGTTTATAAGTCCCAGTCTGCTGACTCTCTACTTGAAATTCTTTAAATGCAGATAATTCTAAGGTTGTTATAGCAGTCGAGACTAAGTGACACCAACATTAGATGAATCAGTTTCGATGGTGCTACGCTTTGGAATCTTAGTGTTGGCTGTTTAGGAGTTGTAGAAATGACTAGACTCTACTGTCTTCTCTCTCCTTTTGAATACCTTCTCTCTGTTAGACTCTGAAACTGTCGGGGTTTTGCTGTTTGCAGCTCTCCTAGTTGCTCTTAGGTTTCTGCGCATAAGCTGTGACAATTTGTGCTTTTATCCCAACAGCTCTCTGCAGACTTAATATCCTCTCCTGTAGGAGTCTGCTGCCTGTTCATTATTCTACATAAACTCAAACTCAGCAGCGATGTTGTAGAAGGAGATAACAAACAACTAGCTCAGCTTCTGCCTTCGTTTGCGACTAACTCCGATTCCCTTCTTCTCTTTTACCAAATATTGGATAGCCGACTAGGCATATCTCAAGGCTTACTGATGGCTTCGTAAGGAAGTATGTACTTCTACATCTGGCTGAGGATAACACATTTGTTCAAATACGAACGAGCTAACGACAGGTTATCCTTTGTGCTTTCTTCTTATATTTTTATTGCCTAGTTGATATGCTTCAGAGCCTCAGCATTCTGCTTGCGCTTGTGGTAGTAGCAGGCCCAGCCATTAAGCGTGAAAGCTTTGAGTTTTTGCCGAGCGTCGTGTGGTTTATCGAGTTTATCAAGCATACTATTTGCTGAGATCAAATTTTGTAGAACCTTGCTGAGATTCCCTGCGTATAGAAAGGGGTACCTGCTTGGAGTTCCTGCATGGCTTCGTTATTTAACTCGATGATGCTGTTTTATAGCTCATAGTCTGAGTATCCAAGGTCGTATGTACGCACTTTGGAGGCCCTATGCATATATTTTATTCCTAAATAAGTTCTGACTTCCATTATTTAAATCATTGTCAAGTATGGATAAGAAACAGTAGACCAAAGCGAGTGGCTTTCTCACGAAGACTTACGACATCCTAGAGGTACTCCGAATCTAAGACAGAACAGCGAGTTTAAGCAGATCATCAATTGGAATGCAGAGGGGAATGGTTTCATAGTCCAAGATATCAAGGCCTTCTCCTAAAAGGTGCTTCCGTCCTGCTTTAAACACTCCAACTTCCAGTCCTTTGTCCGCCAACTTAACATGTACGGCTTTCATAAGATCCGAACACCCAGAACTGAGATTTTATATAGGCATCCTCAGTTCTGCAGAGGCCAAAGGTATTCGAAGATGTTATTCAGACATCTCGTGAAAGAGATCTCGCGTAAAGTGTAGAGGAAGATGTCGAAGGGAGCTCAGCCGACTCTATCCATATAGAAAATCCAGCAGAATACAGAGCCGAACCCAGAGAAGTACGAAAGGCCGAGAGCTTCGAAGTAGGGTTTGAGCAGGAACTTGGTAGCAACCTTAATGAACATCAACCTCAGCCTGCTGGACGAGCAGAGGTTTCTTTTCGAAGACATGAAGAACCAATGGACCGGCTCTCAGAGATGCATCAGAGGCAGCAGCTAAATACTCGAGCTGATGCCGTAGAGTGCTGGTAGGGAACTTCGGCCTGGCACTGTCGAGCTGCAACTGCAAAACTTCCAGTCAGAGTGCGAGAAGGCCATGAAGGCGATGGACTCCTACATCCAGGTCAACAGGCAGATGCTGTCCAAGCTGTATGCGTAGTCTAGCCAGTTGCTGCACAACGACACTGAGCGGCTGATGGAGAACAGCACTCAGTCACTAATTTGATATCGATGACGTCCAACTAACCAACTATTGCTGAAATCGATGTAGGTCTGCCCGGCTACGAGTAACCGACCTCCAGACTCTTGTTTAGCACTTTGAATTTAATTATTTCCTATTCAATAAGGCCTGTATCTTGCTAGCTCATGCTGCTACTATAATATCGATGCTAATGCTAACTGCGACGCTTAAAACCCAGACTGAGATTAGCAATTAATTTCAAGAGAATGGAGAAAGACCGATCATCAATAGCGTAACGCAAACCAAGGAGTGTAAGCAAAAAGTAAGATTAGAAAGGCTCAGGAACAGAATAAGTAAAAATGTAAGAAGTTGACTTTATGCCTCAATCGTTGAATTAAACTCACTCTGAAGTAGCCTAGAGGTTTGTGTTTTATTAAGATCCTCATCACAAACTGTCATAGGCCTTACAGAGTAAGTGAAGGCTCTATCTCAAAGGCTATCCGAGGGTTAGGAATACTTACATTGGAGCTATTCGCTGTATCAAGATGAAAAAGCACAATAATAAATAGCAAAATTCAATCTTAACAATGCATAACTTGAGTTGACTAAAAAATTACTTTAAGTTCAGAGTTCAAGCCCTTAGTTCAAAGCAGCATAACAAGCCTACTATCTGACTATGGATATTCTTGAAGACAAAAAAAAAACCGTCAATTATTATCTTAATGAATACCGACAGGCCCATAGATAATTTAAACTTGTCTTCGAATAATACACAACAAAAGCGTAGGAATACCGTTTTGCTGAAAATAGCCTTTGGTTAAAACAATCAGAATGTGCCGCACTTCCGCTTGAACAACAAGACCCTCAATGATTATTATCTGCCTTTATAATTTTCATTCCTGAAGCTCTTTATATTTATTTTTTGGAATATGGGACTCGTTATTGCATATATCAGAACTCTATGTTGGCATTGCAAAGGATGGTTTGTAGTTGGCGCCGACATTTTTCAGTTATATGGTTTTTCGATAGGGCACGACGTTAATTGTAGGCGAACAACTTCTTTAGGTTCATAAGTCTACTAAAGTGCTGGGCCCCTATATCGGTAAGACCGCAGGAGACTAACTAAAAAGATGGGTACCGATATCGAGAATTTAAAGACCTGTTAGATCCGATAATGCAATAGCACCTTAGTCATAGATAGAATTGTTTCCTGAGTTCTGTCGGAGTTACCTATGCCTAACTACTTTAGAAAAGTGAGAAATTTGAGAAACTTTACTCCTGAGCAAGTGATCTAACATCGATCTGAGTGAGTGGCTAATTTTACTAGCATATAAAACCGTCAGGTTTTTTATGTGTGAAATTAGTTGTACACCGGAGTCGAGAATTTTATTTTAGGCTATGTTACGATGAGGGTACATATATAAAGCTATCGTAACGAAGTCATCATCCACAACATTCTTAGCCGAGACGAACCGATGAGTTTATTGGAATTTATGTATAAAATATTTATTCGGTCTAATCGTGACAGATGGGTTATCCCCTCATTGTCAATTTCACACTGCTCTGAACTAGTTGAAACTTACATATCTACAATTGATTGAGACTGGCCATTTTTGATAAGTAGAACGCTCCTATTGGCCCTAGATTATTAAATGCTAGGTAAGATGCTGCTTACAGATGTCGAGATGTTCTAAGTGTGCCATTTTTGAAATGTGCGAAGCGCCGTGTTCAGTCAATTGATTCTGACCTAGCTCAATAAGTAAACTTACTTATTGTAAGACTCAATAACTTTAATGGGATTAGTTGAGCAGCACCTTCGTCTCCAACTTAATTGAAATGTATGTTTAAATACTCAAGCCTTGTTAGTTTAGAAATGTGGATTGCTCCTGCAAAACCTATTCTGTGGTTGTCTACATTACAAGCCTCTTACATAAATCCAGCCATTATAAGTTGACTAACCTTGATAGATCAGTCGCCCCCAGTTCCCCGATATGCTGACCACTTCCAAAACAAATATTTAAAACCAGTTTTTTCAACTTTTCCATTCTGGCTAAATAAACTGTGCCCCGCCATTAATCCGCCTGATATAGGTGTCTATATTAATAACAAACTTTGATCGTCTTCTTTGGCAGCTTCCCTGCTTAAGAGTAGTTTTACAGTTAATTGCGAACCCTTAAAGGTCATGAAGAACAGTCGAAATTTACTTCATCTGTTGCAAACTTGGTATTCCTTCGTTAACAACGACATCTATTGAAGAGACGCGCTCTTTTAATAAGGTGAGTGAAGCCGAGGTTATTTACCTTGGGTTGTCGTATTAA
>JAOXNN020242803.1:0-10221 GCA_028571205.2 Hydropsyche betteni
CCCCCCCCCCCCCCCCCCCACAAAGCTGATCGATTCAGATGATTTAATGATTTTGCTAAAGAACATACGCATTAAAATTGAGAGTTAGCGGTGAACGCCTGCAGATGGAGGGAGCGGGGGGAGACAGTTTCGGGAGGTTGATTGGGAGCGCCTATGGCACGTAAGAGTCTAATGAAATCTAACCACCTAGGTTAACCCTTTTGGTTGAACGGACTGACGCTCACTGACCTTTGCTAAAGATTGCTTATTAATTATAAATGCTTATTTTAAAGGCCTCCTTTAGTTTGACTATTCCTACAGCTAAATTATTTGAAAACGGTCTCTTTGTAAATCTGACTTTGTATTAGAAATCATTTATCTTGGGGAATGTCAGTAAAAACCTGCTCTCTCTTGTCCCAATCCTACTATCTAGTTCCCAGTGTGCTTCCCACTACTCGATGCTCGCCTTTACACAATAGACTTCAATATGCCAGCTGGATGGAATCTTGAGATTTCGGCATACACTCCTTCTTAGCTTGTATTTAAGCATCCTTAACGCACAACAAATTGTTTATTTTAATACAGGCAATAACTATTAATGCTAGTTTGGTAGCTCGTGCTAAAACCATGCATCTATTGCACCAGCTGTAAACATTAGTGGGGAAATGGTGTCTTAAAGAGGCTGACTGAGAATACTCAGAAATCCGTTATTAAAACATTCTGTTTAGGATTACGCAGTCGAGGTGGTAGACAAATATAGTATTGATTTCCATACCCTCAGCAGTAGTAACGTTCGGGAGAGAATGCATTGATATTTAACTAATTAGCAAGTGTTTGTTATTACAAATAGGTCTAACATTTGCAGTAAATATTAATTCAACGCAATCATTAAGGATTCCTCAATTCCTTCTACACTTGAGCTTTTCGAAGGACTAACGAACTTGGCTTAGCCTAGGTATCGATTGTAACGTTTGATAGACTCAATAATCGATCGCCACTAACAACTGTCGACAAAGAAATTAAATGAGATTAGGCATACGACCAATTGAGTCTCATTGACCGACTTCCAAAACAACTTAGTGCAGTAATTGTTGTATTAAACCATATTTTACAATCCAGGTAACAGGTCTCCAAAATAAAACTATTGACTACAGTCCAACTATTAAACATCTGGCAGTCTTAAACTCTATCAAACTATCAAACTACAATGCTCTCGAATTCCTTCATAGAAGTAGCACTACAGAGAGTGAGAGTGACTACTGTTCGCGAGCTGGATTTGTGGGATATTGAGTTTCAGCTAAAGTTTAATGATATACTTTGACAGGAACTGCGGCCTGTTGCATGGCTCTTCTCTTCCGTGGGTGCCAACACCACTACGTCAGTGGCTGCCGACCCCACTAACGGATATATAAATATATATATATGAACAAATGAAGTATTGATTATTTCACAATCATAGTTTATCTCGTATTTAGAGAACAAACGTCTGAAACTAGAGTACTACAGGCCTTCAGCTATTGAGTCTAAATTTTTACAAAAGCCATTAGTTATCAATACACAACCAATCACATGATAAACACCATCCCTGCTTTTATAAAGTCTTCTCATCGTAGATGGTACACGAACCTTTGGTGTTGATGCCTGCTTGATTTGATTATCAGATGATGCGTAATCTGCTCACTTTTAGAAGATGACCCAATTGTTGTATTTGCTTTTAGAATTTGCTAGTTAGTGCTTGCTGCCAGTGAGGGTTTGGCACAGATGGTACTCTGCTTCTTAGCTTTAGGAAAAAACTAACTCTCCACTCTCCTGGACAAACCGCGGAAAGTTTTTCGATGGAGTTCAGGGAGTTGATCTGATCTCGGGCGAAGTAGGATAATCCGAAAGCAGGTCCCTCAATGGTTAAACTCTGCCCTCAGGAGCCTGCCGGAGTCGCGAACTCTACCTCATGATCAAATTAATACTGCTCACCAAGGCTAGCAACTACTACAGTAATATTTTCGTTGTTTATTACAGCTACAAGACCCTTCCCAACTCGGGTCACTTGGCTTGCAAGCTATTTGATAATCTCTTATTTAAATTAGACAGATGATGATTGTTAAACCCCCAATAGACTCAACCAGACCTTCGTTTTTAGTGTTCACTCAAAAGAAGCCCGATTTCTGGTTGAGATCCATCTACATTACTAACTAGTATTAAACGGACTTCGAGGAGCTCATTTGAACAGTCAAGTAATATTAAACCAGCAGACTTGAAGAATATTTAACTTTTCGAGTAGTCCTACTGCTCACAACTACCATACTAAGCATCTAAATAATTTATTTGGTTTTGTAGAAACTTATAATAAGTTGAGACATTTTTTAAACGCTCAAGTTGAAAGCATGCCTATCCTCTAAATTATTCTGATTAACCTCTAAAATTATCGCTGCCTCATTCGGAGTTAAGCTGCGGGTGTTCTAATACATTCTGCTGGCAATCACAATCTTTAATCTTTGCAGACCTTTCTAAAGTTGACATTATTCATCTATTTTTTAAAGAATTTCATGCCATGCCCTATCAGTATCCAAACCCTATTTTCTGAGCTTAAATTGGCAAATTATTGTAGGAAGTGCATAATATATATGTCTGAGCTAAGATCTTTTGTAAATATAAGGTAGGGGGAACTCATCCCCCACTAAAACCTTGTGGTCGTCTGCATGAAGTCAGAGGCCAACACATTGAAGGTTTCCGCTCTTCGGCCTGACAGTCTGGAGATATCAGAGTATAGCATTCATATTCCTCCGGAAGCCAAGCAACCCAGAGTTATTGCTGTTTCCTCTTCTATGTTGGCAGTTATTGCAGACTCCGACGACAACCGATGCTACCTGAATATCTTTGAACTCAATCACGATCAGATAACCCCGCATACCTCTATGAAAATAGATAAGCACAAATACTCCCAAGGATGCTTCGACTCTTCAGGTCTTGTGCTCAGATCTAATGATTTTTTAGCATTCATTAAGCTAAAGCTAAACCCGATTTTTTAAAAGCTACAAATAAAAAACGAATCGATCAAAATGTGTAAAGGGTCGAACTTCATTCTAGTTAAAAATGGATCGACTCTATCTATTATCTAAAAAGACAAAATTGGAGAGTTGCCATAGATTAAGCAGAAAATTGATGACGCCACAATTTACAAAAACATCCTATGCACATTGGAAAAAGGATAAGTATTCAGATGTCCTATTGGCTCTTAGGAAAAACAATTGCTTTTTTAGAGAAACGCCTAGGAAAAGCTTTTTGAGTTGAATATTCAGTTTACGAAGAGTGAGGTTTACATGATTCTGCAGGGGAAATCAATAATAAAGATTTTATCTATTATCGAAGATAACCTTTAGATAAAATGTGTATTCACTTTCAAGATGGAGATAATCCAAGTCATGCTTAGCTGGGACGGATAGGTTTCGAGAGAGGATACAAAAATACCGAAAGTTTTTAGCGTTGGTAAATTTGGAAAAAAAGTCACAGTATACAGCAACGCATAGCAAAAAATTGTCCTTGGTCATAAATAATCTGATTCCTCCTAGACTAAGGATAGCGTTTTTATTGAGTGTCAAAGCGAAATTTAAAAGCCTCTCGGGTAATAATTCTATGTCGTTAAGATGGAGAAGTACTTTGACTTATAGATTCATCAGTCTTAGATGCTTCACTACTTAGTCGGTAGTTCTCGACTGAAGATAAGGCAGAACTGCTAGATCCAACCCGAAAGAGTTATTTCAGATACCTAAGAAACTAAGATTAATCAGATCAAACTTATCTAACTAATCAATCTTCAAATACCCGTCCTAATCTAAGGTCCCGTAGGCAGTGGCAAAACTGAGCTGGTACTTTACTTGGCTTCAAAATCAAACACTCCGATACTGAGGCAAAATCTCAACCAGTTCGTTTCTGTATTTGAGTTTACTGGGAGGCTCCAGATCAACAAATAAAATAAATTCGCCTTCCAAGAAACACCCTTCATTCAGGCATACACCAAAGGATTCTGGTTATTACTTGACGAAGCCAACCTCATTTCAGATAAGGTGCTCCAAATTCTCTAGAACGCTCTAACCTTTCCTCAATTTACAGTTGTCAACGGAAACCTATTGGGAAACTCAATGCAGCAAAACGGGCAGTTAATATTCAAACGGCATCCAGACTTCAGGCTCTTCCTTACTCAGAATCCAAGCAAAGGCGCCTACTAAGACTCCAGAAAAACTTTCTCTCCATCGTTTTTGAGCCATTTCGCTTGCCTTATATTTAAGCCATACCCTATAAATGACTTAAAAAAGATAATATTGTAAAAGTTTATTTCGAATCGACATAAACATGGGAAGTAAATTGCGGAGTAAATTATCTCTTTGTATCAATAGGTACGGAAAATGTAGCAGGAATAACATAGCACTTGCAACATTAGTATTAGGGATCTGCTTGTTGTAGCCGATACCATAATATACGGAAAAGCAGGCCTCTCTAAATTGAACATATTTTCTTACAAGTGGTTTCTAAAAGCAAGTCTAATTAAAACTCTTAGAACAAGCTAAAGAGTTGAAAGGATTTAGACGAAAATTAACGGTTCCTAAGTGTTAAAGGATTTAAGTGACTAGTTGTACGAAAGTACCATTAGATAAGGACTTGAGAAAAGGAGTATGTACTTATTTAAATGCGAAAAGAACGTGTTTAAGCTGCTGGATTCCTCTAAATCTGTTAAGCAGCCTTGTTTAATATACGGAAGATACGGAACAGGACGCTCCACTTCAATACGGAAATGGATAGAATATCACGGCTTTTCAGAATAACGAGTAGTTATTATGAAAATGAGCAAATTCACTACGATCGAAGATTTGTTCGGAAAGATGTATCCTTCTACAACGGGTGGCAAATAAAAATTTGTTTTCAAGGCAGGACCAGTGACAGACGCGATCGAACATGGCAAAGTTTTAGTTTTGCTTTAGTTCGGAGAGTGCCCTAGCGACGTCAGCTAGTCGATGAACAGTATTCTCGAAGCAGGAGAGAAGAAGGAAATATTGGTAGGATTAGAGAATATTCAAATGAGCGACAAGACTATGATTATTGCTACAGCTACTTGTAATAATCCAAGCGAATGCCAAAATTTGACACCAGCACAACTTTCGAGATTCGCTTTACTCAAGCATAACGGAAAAGTTGAGTCCAGGTAGATTTTCGAAGCCTTATAACGTTAATTTCCCAAAATACATCAGAATCTAGCATAAGCAATACGAACTAAATTTGGTGCAATGGAAGAGTTAGTGGATAAATAAAAGGTATTTCCTGTACTGTCGACCTTGAATACTTTTAAAAAGTATTTTGGGACTTAGTGCGAAGAAAAAGTTCAGACGAATATCAAGTTTATACTAGACTTTGCTCTCAATCGAACTATTGATATTCAGAAAACGAACTGGAAAGAAATTCCACTTCAAATTCCACTTCAAAAGCAAGATATCTTTAAAAATCAAGGATTCGTGTTCACAGAAACTCGAAAGGCTTTGTTCGCCTACATATTGCTATGCTTTGACCTCGGAATTATTCCTATTCTAGAGGGAAATCCAGGAACAGGAAAATCCAAAATCATCGATGTCATTTAAACGAGTGAAAGATACGCAGCACCAAGAGCAGACTAAGCAAGGCCTAGGGTCATCATTTCTATTGGTTAGAACACGACTGTCAGCAATCTGATTGGACTCTTCAAGAGGGAGGATAATCGAATAACTGTTGACGAAGGCCCACTTAAAACAGCAATGGTAAATGGATATGTATGCATGCTGGATGAGCTAAATTTGGCTGACGAGCAGATAATTGAGTTCATCTACCAGCTAACGAACAATCCTAAGACGATACTCAACCCGATCCTAGGAGATCCTATTCAAATAGTCTAGACTTTTCGGTTAATATGCACTCAGAACCCTTCAACATACTAAGGAAGAAAACCTCTTCCTAATAACTTCTTGTCTAAGTGCTTAGTTTTGAAGGTTCCTTCCTATGAAATAGCAGAAGTCCAATAGATAATAAAGGATAAATTCAGTAAACTAAAAACAGAAATCAAGGAAGAACATCTTCAGTATTTCACAAGTCTGATGCCCTACCAAGGGGAAACTAGTAGCAATTATGGCAGTTTTAGTGAAATAATGTCCGAAGTCTAGTTTAGTGCGAAATCAAATTTTGTTACCCTAAGGAACTTCCTTAAGTTGGCAATCAGGGTAGCTAACCAAATATTAAGAGTAGGGCTTGATGACGGATGGAAGGATATGCTTGACCTCAATTGCTTCGCCTTATTCCCTTAATTGTCAAGGCCTGTTGCTCAAAACGACTACATCATTTAGAAATAGGGCGAAGGATAATGCAAGTTCTAAATCAAGCACAAGCACTCTACTCTTCAGGTAACTCACAAATTGAAAGACTAGGCTCTGCTAAAATAAATTAGAAACTCAACAGAAGAGTTCAAGGCCTTACTAGTAAGAATGGCAATATGCCTGCAATATAAGTAACCAATAATCCTTTAAGGTCCAACTTCCTATAAGAGCAGAGCAGTCTAAACACTTTCAAGATTAATCTCTTTCAAAGTTGCATAAACCCTCACAACCATTTATCTGTCTAACTTAACTAGCACCAGCGATCTATTTGGATCCATTTAACCTCATACAAGCTAGACTTATAAAAAGTACGTCGAAAATATTTATAAAAAGGTAGGAGAAGGAGACATAGACGATAAAGGTTAGATTACAAGCATAATACCGTAAGAGACAAAAAAGATTTACAATTTGAGGCTGAAATCAAATCCTACAGAGCAGTTCTTCTGTTTCTGCTAAAGGCAAATTATTCTAGCTGTCAGGTACGGCGGGATGTTCTACATGAAATACTTAAATTAACCAGACCAGGCGGTGATTTAGAACCTCAACTCTCTTCTTTAAATATAACCAAGATTTAGTTTCAATAACGAAGAGATCCCGATTCATCCTGAGTTTAGATTCATCGGCTCTATCCGCTCTTTAGATGACGGGCGAAGACTAAGTCCTGCCTTAATCTCAAGGTGTACTTTGATCCGAGTTGAACCACCAAACAAGATCCAATTCGCACTATAATTAGCCAAAAACCAGAATAGTGACTGTAAGGGATTTATTGTATCGTACTTATTTGAGCTTGAAAAATTTACCCCTAAGAACTATGCCAGAATTACCAATCGACACATAGAACAATGGTTAGCATACTCTAAACTTCAAACCAAAAGCTAGAACCAAATTTAAAAGTTAGTATATGGATCAACCGTGGTCTTAGAGCCGATCTTGGAGAAAACAGCAGACCTTTTACAAAAATTTAGGTCTTGCTTCGGATCTTAGATTCAAAAAATATTTTCAAAGGTTGGAGAAATTCCGTCTGATGGAAAGGTTTTTGAATAATACGATGGAAAAATGTACTTGAAGCATTTAGGGTTGCTATTGCCTTTCAAAAAGTATATCGAATAGAGTAAGTTTTACTTTTCTTCTGTTGCTGCCTCCAATCTTTCCAAGATTGTCGCAGCATGCTACACCAGGCATAGTATAAATCTATGCGGACCTCCTGGCGTCGGAAAGACAGAGATATGCAGAACAGTAAGTTAAATGTTCGGATATAAGTTCATAAGAATTCCTTGTTCATAAAATCTGACTACATAGGATCTATTTGGGGGATATGCCCCAATATCTCGAGAAGGAAAGATCCACTTCGTAATTAAATAAGGAACTATTGCCAAAGCACTTGCATAATCAAAATATAAGAAGGAAGGACTTGTTGTTTTATTTGACGAAATTAATCTGGTTAGTTCTGATGTACTGAGTTGTTTGTTAACTTTGTTTAATCCCAACTAAAAGGTCATTAGAGTGAAAGATCTCTAAATATAAAAAGGAGAAGCCTTGTTCCTATGTACAATGAACCCAGCTAGTGCTGACGAGGGCAGACCATAACTCCCCTAGCTTTTTGAAAGTTACCTTACAACTGTTTAGGTACCTAATCTGACCTAAGAGTAACTAAAGCAGATTGTAACCAGTAAATACTTTAAGCAGAAAGGCAACTTTACCTAGTTTTTTGAAACTATCGCACAGATCCACAGAGAGTTAAGCGTAGAGAAACAGTTGAATTGTAATATTAGGCATATCCAAAATGCAAGTGAAATGCTCAATGCGATTGACTTCATTGATAGCTCTCATGACATACGAAATTATTTAGCAGCAGTAACGGTGATTCTCAGCTACAGTAGTGTTAGCGGTATTCCATAAAGCTAATTAAAAAGAATCGTATTCAAAGGGTTTGAGCTTACTGAGTAAAATTGTAAATAGATAAGGGAATCCGTGAGAATCTACATCAAATAAGGGGTGCTTTATGTTTAAATCTTAGGAAAAGAAGCTCTGAGATACAGGAGAAAGAACCAAAAAACGAGCTCAATCTTTAGTGCTGAGTTTACCTAGTCTACGCTTAGCAGCATTCTGATGCTTTAACTTTTGATTGCTTCAGCAAGTGAAAAGATCATCCTTATTTAAGGATAGTCCTCTACTGGCAAAACATCTTTAGCTGTCGAGCTCTGTCGTCTACTCAACCAAGGCTACTTCTATTTCCCAGTGCACGAATAAATTTAAACCAAAGATCTCATAGGAGGCATATGTCCTACCGACAAAGTTTCTAGCGAAGGGTAATTGTAACCACCCAATTTTTTCCAATTCAATTTTGGAAATTTATCCTACGCTATTAGAGATGGAAAGTGGATTATTTTAGACAATATTAATCAGGCCAAGCCACAGGTTATATAGCGAATCAACTCCTTAGGTGAGGAGAATGGGTAATTGCATTTATGCTAGTTAGGATCTGAACAGGAAACCCTTCATAAAAATAAAAACTTTAGGATGATATGCATATCCAATATAACTCGACAAGGTCACGAGCTCTCCAAAGCTTTTCGAAACAGAGTTATTCGACTGAGAACTTCAAATGCAATCGAGAAATTAGAATAAGGCGTTAAAAGTTAGTTCCTTTAGTCTCTTCTAAGTTTGAAAGTACCAAACTGTTTGCAACCTCGTAAAGACAATAAGATAAAGGCATTCAGTCTGTAAGTTGTAAAATATCTGTCAAAAAATGCGGATTTAGATCTGTGCGTATCTGGTTACAAGCCAACATTGAGGCAGGCAAAGATGATTTGTAGAGCCACACACAAAGACATCAATTAGACCATAAAAATATTCCTAGATTGTCTGGAGCCTTCCAGTAAAGCTGCTGAAATAATTGGTAATCTCTCAATAGGAATAGACGAGCAGGCCTCTGAATAGTATGGGCATTTCGAGAAAGGCCAATTTATCTTCTTTAGCAAGTCCACCCAATAAACTATTAATATCCAGAACTTTATCGACAAAGCAACCTAAGTACTCGGATTTAAAAAATGGTATATTTTCAAATAAACCAACATGAAATCTTAACTCAAACATTGCAGATAAAAAAGGTATAGCTCAGTGAACAAATATGTCACTGTAGATTTCAACAAGCTGCGTCTGCAAATAAATGTATTCGCCATCTAAGTCTAAGGTTCTTCTAAGACCCTTAAACTTGAAGGCAATCTTTGCCTTATGGAACTTCAATTTCCTGTGATGATCAGACAGAATATTTAAGATTCTTACACTCTAACTTTCAAAATCAGATTTGCAGATATATGTTCAGAGAAATTTAGATTTATTCACAATCTGATGAGCCTACCATCTAGCATTATCCAGCGCCTGACACAAACACTTTAGTTTATGAAAAATTAGATTGTGTCTGTCTAATTGGAAATCTAGAACAACGATGGTCATACTTTCAAAAAGTTGAGCATAAACCTCGAAAATAGCCTGAATATCTTGAGTATGATGACTTTCAACTCTTTAAGGATAGAGATAAATCTCTCGACTAAGGAAATATTTGCAACCAGTAGGTTCAGTTTTGAGAACACAGTACACGAAGTTAAATTCGAACTGAATCAGTAATAATGTGTCTTTTAGACAAAACTACCCTTCGATACCAAAAAGCTTGAAGAATTTACAAATAACCGCTTTCGTTTCTCAAAGTTGTTGGATGCTCGTTAAATACATTTAAGCATCAACTATTCAAAGAGGTGTTTGAAGTGTAAAGTTGCTGCTGAGTTCAAAATACTCCAAAACCCCATGTTTTCAAAATATTTCTCAATAGAAGAAGCTACTGTGGAGATGGTAT
>JAOXNN020242819.1:0-10219 GCA_028571205.2 Hydropsyche betteni
ATGAACATGCTCTATTTCACTATTTTATTTTTCTCTTTAATCATACTGAGTTTATTTGAAATTTTATTTTCTAGCCTAATCCAACTTATAGGGCGTTGATCTCAGACCGAATAAGTTAATTTATTAAGTGTATAATCAATGCCGAAATTGAATTAAAGAAAATTACAAAAACACTTTTATTTGGACTGGGGAAAATGGTTACAAACATCAAATGATGATTATTAGCTTCATAATGCTCTTATCTTGATTCATTTTGTGTTAATACTTTGTTACCATTCAATATCTGCTTAGCATGTTAGGCCCACGTTTCAACATGAGGTTCCAAAAGCCAGCCATTTCGTCAAACAAATGAACGCTGAGCCATCACTAATTATAGCGTGTTTGATATTGAAGGATAACAATTCACTGCTAATCTTTAGTTCGCCTTTTTATTACTTTATTTAATGACTCTGCAGAAGGTTCTTTACTTTCTAGCCTTAATCCATCTAGCTCTCCTACAAATGCAAACTCTCGTCCAAACTGAAACAGTATCAGCTGGTAGTACTGGCGAAGTGGGGACAGTAGAGGCAGTGGACTACACCAGTGACGGCAGTATGTTGCTGGCAGCCACCAAAAACACAATTAGAGTCTGGACTAGGCAGACTGGCAGTTGGATCAACCCAATAACACTCACTACTCCCTAATTAGTTACTAAAACTGCCTTCAGTCCCAACGGCAGCTACATATTGTCATTGGGAGCATCAACAAACAACGCCTACTTTTACAGTCGAACTCTATCTAACGTGTACACCCTATCACAAAGTTACTCCCACGATGTGAAACCTAGTAGTTTTTCATGGGAGCAGAATGGAACCAGAGTTATATTCGGGTTGATCGACGGCTCAGTGCGGATATTCTGGAATCAGTTGGGAGTATGGTAACCGTACCAGCAGTTTCTTGGCGTACTTTCTGGAAGTGTTTATGTATCTGCTAGAAGAACTAAATTTGTAGGGTGTGGTTCACTGAGTCGACACGTCAAAGCATTCAAATTCAATACTACCACTGGCAACTACACCTATCTAGACCTATACACTACTGGTTTACTCAACTGTACCTGCATAGACTATTCGCAAAACTAAAGGAGAATAGCTGTAGGGTACGGTAACAACTTGAGTTCCCTCATTATGCTGTCCAAGAACACCACATAAGTATACTCAGTGCTGGAGGTGTTAACGACTGGTCAGGTGATAAAATAAGTAAAGTTTTAAGTTGATGGAGCTAAATTAGCCACCACCTCTTCCGATTTTGTAACTAGGGTGTACTACATGAACCCCCAAACTCTCGTGTGGACTGTAGCATCTTATAACACCTTCTCAAACAGCGGTAACTCTCTAGCTTTCTTCCAGAACCAAGCTCTAGCAGTTGGTACATCTGGTTTAGCTGGAAGCCCCATCATAATTGTTGGATTTAAGAGTAAGGATTGCAGTCTAGGTACAAATACTGTAAAGGTTTAAACAAATGCTGATGCCTGTGTGTGTACACCGGGGACATCTTGGCTCAATGGTTGGTGCACCCGTCTCCAATGTGGTCCCTTGCTCTACAACAACAGTATCGAAGCTTCGTCAGACGGAGGCTCCTGTCTCTGCAACCCAAACTACTACTGGAGCCCAATTTACTATTCTTGTATAATAAATTGTAGCAATATCAAATACTCAAATGGCGAGTTCTTTTAAGCTAGCTCCTGCATTTGCATAGCAACTGCATATTGGGACGGTAATAGTTGTATCCAAGCTCGAGACTGCACAATAACGCCTTATTCAAATAGCACCAACAAAAATACCAATGAATGCTATTGTTTGTCTGGTTATGTGTGGGACTCTAACTATAGTGAATGCATACTAAACTGCCTCCTATTAAATAATAGTAATGGACTCAACCTTTACAATCATAGTCAATGTCTATGTAGTCTATACTATTTCTACAATGAAACTTGGTTTGGAAATGGGAATGGATATTGTCTAAGAAACTGCTCATATGCTAATGACACTTGGGTTAAGGGTGTCAGCCTTACAAATCCTAACAGTTGCGGCTGTGATAAGGCATTTGTCTGGAACTAAGGTTTAATGAAGTGTTCCCTTGATTGTAACAAAGTAGCGTATGCCAATAACTAACAGAGTTCTAACCTGAGCTGCAAATGTAACAAAGGATATCGATGGGATAAGGTCATAGCCAGGTGTGTATCTAAATATGGGCCTTCAGCGGTGGCTGTAGCATGCGGAGTAGCTATCCCCTTGGGCATTATAGGTTTGCTAATACTTACTGCACTATTATGTCAGTGCTACAAGAAAGCACGATAAAATGCCTCTTAGCAGGTTATTCCTGTGATGACTACTACCGCAGTTAGGACTGAAGGTGTGTTAGTTCCCCAAACCCCAGTCGCAACTTCACAAGTGACCGCTGTATCTGCCCCCGTGATGGTTCCAGTAGTAACCAACACCAATATACCAGTAATAACCGAAAGAAAGCCCACTGTTTACAAAGGACCCTTATTCACTAATCCAGCCGGGGTAGAAATGGTGTTAAACTAAGCCGCCATTCATCGTTGAGTATATGATTGTATTGATAAATCTAGAACAAATGCATGTTTATCATATTTTGGCTTGTTTGTAGGTTAACAATATAGTATCGAGTTTAGTTTATGCCTATTATAACATCTTGCTCATAACAAGACCTACCTCACTCACTACTTTCTTATCCTTTTACAATCTTTCATAAACATAGTAACATAGTGCGTTAAACCAATCTGTGTAATCTTTGAATTGATTAGCATGCAGCTTACCTTTTCTTAAGAGTTTTATGAATGCCCCGCACACTTTTACAAGACTAATTGCAAAAGGGAACTAGAATTTACTGTCAGTTGAAGAAGAATACCGATTTTGGATGTAATCGGTGTGCTGATCGATGATGCAGTAGATCATTAGCAGGGAAAGGACTCCTGAAGACCGAAGATCGGTGGCTGGGTCTCTTCCCTGGAAACCAATATCTTACCAATGCTGACCATAACGCTTGAAACTTGTATTTTTGAGTGTCTTCCATAACTTTTATAGGGTGAATACATCAACATCGGTGCTGATCTGCCTTTTAGCAAGACACAGCAACTGAATGCGAATATCTTTTTAAGATTTTTTCTTATTATTTCCGAAACAACAGGCAAATAAATCCATAAATCCTCCCTCAGGTTCATCTTCTATCTCCAATTCAACAGTTTTTCTCTCTTCTTTTGTCTCTAGCTTTAAATAAAATTAAATCACCTCCTATCGGGTATATTACTTCTTTCCTTTGGCAATTTAGGATTTCTTCTGCTCTAAGGTATCCTTATTGAGTTTCTACCACTTTGTCTATAATTCCTCCTATTTAAACCCCTGAGATCCGTTGAGTTCAGGTTGAACACTGCTGCCCCTAGTCTATTCTGAGTCTTTTATTACAGGAATTATGTTTTAAACAGCGAATGAGTTGGGTCTTTTGGGTACAGCCGGTATCCTCGGCTCTTAAGTTTCTATTTTGGACTTTTTTATGATTTGACTCTCTCGCAATTTCTATCGCTAATTATCAGCCTTTAACTTTTTAGCGATTTGGCTTAGACTGAAGCTCGTGGGGGTCTGAGGCTATCGATATTTTCCGCTGGATATCTTTTCGGCTTTATCCCTCATCCTACTTTTGATTAACTAAACGCTTGGTTGAGAGGAGTTTTTGTATACTTACTCTTTTTATTTACTTTCTTCTTCGCTGTCATCGTCGGAAGACGAATTTTTAGTTCCTTTTTCAAGCCACTCGCCAGCTTCCCCCACATTATCTAAATTGGTATCGACAGTTTTAGGTTTGTAGCTGCTATCACTCTTCAAAATCTTCCTTCCAGCCTTCATGTGACGATTGGTTGGTCTAATCATACTTACCTCAGAGGTATCGTTTGACAAAGGCTAATTCTAGTCTTCAGGATGTGCATAAAGGGCTCTTTTTTTCTGTTAAAAGGGGATAGAAGGCGAATTAGTTCCTGCTGTGGACTAATCCTCAGATATGCACTTTTCTGAGTGGTAAAATCGGTACTTAAGACATTCATCAACCTATGCTCATTCGGTTTCGGTTCAGCCATAAAATATATATTATCAATCGAAAGTTTTAGCAACCTCCTCTATTTATTCTGTTTTCATGCCCAGCTCATCTCCTATATCCTGCAATTTTTATGTGAACTAAGTTGTGTTGAGGCTCTTAAATAATGAAAGGAACATTTTTTTGACTTTACGCTTATCGAGAACCTTCTACTTGCCGAAATCATCGGGGTCTTCCCCTTCCAAATATTAAGACTTTGGGGATTTTAATGGTCGTTTGTAAGAATTACTCTTAAGTTGCGTAACTAGCAGTTGATTGGATGTTTTGACCGTATTTGAGCTCTTAAAAACTGAAAGCCTTTCGCCAACACTTCTTTATCTTGGTGTTTGTTATGTCATAATACGCTTGACACTCAATATTTTTGCATGCTTCAGCTGGGCTTGCAAATTTTCTACATTCTCCTACAATTATTCAATTCTTTTTCTCGAATCTGTCAACTAATCTTTTAGAGTTTTGTTAAGGGCGTTCAGAGTTGCAGTTTACTTCCTAAAAGATTGTAAATCTTTACGGAGGATGGTTATTGTATCAGTTCTAATAGTTAATTCATGTTTCAATAATTTCCTCTACCGTTCGAAATTTTACTACGTCATAAAGTTGACATTCGCTAGCTAATTCATCTCTCCCGCTATTTTATGTGACTGTTCCTCCGCCTACCGAAGTTCCCTTCTCAAACCAGCCCCCAATTTTTATAATCTGATTTTCTGAGCTTCCAACTCGGCAATAGTTGACTGATATTCATACTGTTGCAGCTAGTAAAAGTCAATTATTAGGCGTAGAGTCTTCTTAAATTTGATGGGGATACTTTCGAGCAGTTACGAAACTAGCGCAGATTGTTTAACAAGCCGTTTATCTGTACAGTTTTCCATTTAAAGTTTGAACCGACTGGGTGTTAGACTCAAAGTCATCGCACTCTTAGATTTTGATTATTGTCTTAACATTCAAAGAATTGAGTTTAAACGACCTTTGACTTGTATGAAGCCTATAATTATTTTCCAATGCACTAATAACGAGTTAAACTCATTAGGTCAGACAATACGGGAGAGGAGTACGCCATCCTACTCGACCAGTAAATAGGTAAGGGAGGCTTCGGTGTTGTCTACAGGGCCCTCAATATGGCGAACAAACAGGAACGAATAGTCGCTAAGGTTATTCCTCTCGAAGGAACGAAGCGTTAGTCTGTTGAGAGCGAGCTAAAAATTCTTAGAGAGTTACAGAACCATCCCAACCTTGTGCGAGTCAAACCAATGAAGTGCTACTCTGAAAGCAATTATTACATCTTAATGGAATATTGCAGAGACGGTACTCTGTTTGACGAGATGAAAAAAGGTAAGGCATTTACTGAAGAGTAAATACTAAACATTTTCTACCAACTGATGCAGGGCTACAGAATTCTTTACAGTAAGAAGATCCTCCACCAAGATCTAAAGCCAGAAAACATCCTGATTGACCACGGTTGCTACAAGCTGGCTGATTTTGGGCTTAGCATATTTTATGAGGGCTACAAATTTACCAAAAGGAGAGAAGGCACTCTGAACTACATTGCTCCATAAAAACTGACAAAACTATAATACTAAGGTAATCCAATCAGCGATATGTACTCCCTCGGTGTAATATTTTATTAAATTGTGGTCGGAAAACATCCATATATCCGAACCCAAGGCAAAAAGGAACTACAGGCATTCGTTAAATAATTAAGACAAAGTAAACTCTCACTGCCTTTAGGTTTTTCAAATAAGCATAGCCTTAAATTTCTGTAGTTTTTTGACTTGGTGCTCAGAATGCTTGGTAAAACTTAATCAGACAGAGTGGGTTTTGAATAGCTCTGGCGATACGTTGAAACGAGTGAAAATTTTAAGGGGTTAAGAGAAGCTGAAAGAGCTTAATCCAGACAACATGCGATATCTGAGTTTAATTTAATTGTTTCTGAAGTGTCTAAGGTCTTAACGG
The DNA here is from genome assembly GCA_028571205.2 of Hydropsyche betteni. Classification (NCBI taxonomy): domain Eukaryota; kingdom Metazoa; phylum Arthropoda; class Insecta; order Trichoptera; family Hydropsychidae; genus Hydropsyche; species Hydropsyche betteni. The sequence goes on from JAOXNN020242819.1 coordinate 6,094, forward strand.
TACCTATCAGCACGCCAGAGCACTAATAAAATGCACTGAGAAATCGCTATGAATAATAGCTTAGACACTCCCGATAAGAATCTGACACAAAAATTGTAGCATAGATCTTCAATTATGTCGTATCTCGGAGATTGGTGGTTTACTTCCTCGACAGAATAGCTCGGAGATTAGCTGTAGAGCAGCTAAAATTAAAGCAGCGGGATACCTAATATGACAATGTCATCTTCCAACTTCTATTACTAAGTAGGACCATTATCAACCAACTAATGCAGTAAACCCGTAATCCTCAGCGTTTCACTCTGGCCGAGTGGAAGAAACTTAAAGTAAACAACGAACACAAAATTATTCTCGACATTATCCATAGGGATGAAGGGTATGTTGAGGACGCTACTTGTGATTTCCTTGCAGAATAAACTGCCATGTCCAAGCAGTAGCTCAGAAGCCTGTTCCAGATTTACAAGGACAACGATATTAAGGCTCAACTGACTCAACTCAGGGGATCTTTGGTAAAACTCATGTCTTTAAAAGCCAAGTACATATCTGCCAGACGTATTGACCTAGGAACTATGGTATATCTGGATGAAGCATAACGAATTGTCAGTGATTTGAATAAGGCCTTCGAGACAAGCGATAGACTGTAGTCCTTGATCCACAACATAGAAACCGCTGGCTACGAATAGCTTCGAACAAATGTCCAGCAATGTTGTAATAGGCACGGATTGCTAGCAATAGTTTAAATTCCTGAGGATGACGAAAGCGAGGATGGTTAACTGCTTGATACATGATACTTATTGAAATTTCAATATTAAGTAGGTAAATTATGGTTTAAAAAATCATCAATTGGAACAGGTATTACTGTTAGTGTCTAATCTATTCAGCCAAATCTAATTACTTAATAATTAAATTATGATTGCAAAACTATCCAAAACTTTAACTCGCGCACCCCGCAGAAATTATCTTACTGTGCTGGGTAGACCGATAGACTCCCTAGCACTGAACACTATGTTCGAGTCTAGTATTGTAAGAATATGTACAATAAGGAAGCATTGAGATTTATGACCACAGACTTCGGAGTGTTGCCTTCCGTATCTGTAGTTGTGGGTGCTATGGGCTTAAGACTGTGCTTATAGCTCATAGGAATAATAACTAAAGTAAATGGTTGTGTTAGATAGGAGCTACAGTACAAAAACTATGGAAACAGGCCTCTAAGCACGTTTATTGAGAATGTTTTCCTAACTGACTTCAACAGGGACATAAAATTCTATGTAGTGCATTAATTTATGCAGTCTATTGCTTCCCATCGAGCCTACGATCTTCGAAAATACTATTCCCCTAATTAAATAATCAAATATTTACTCAATGTACAACTAAATTAATCAAGGGGTATGTGATAGTTAACTTTGGGAGAAGCCTCAACATTCTTCTCAATGACTAAAGGTACAATGACTTCCTTATGATGGACCCATCTCTAATTACCTACGACCCTACTTTCATAATGCCAGTTGCCGTTATGTTAGTCAACTATCTTCTGCTCAGAAAATCGTTACATCCTTTTTGGATCAATATTCGTAGGGGGAAACTTGTAGTATGGAACATAGCCTTTTTAAGTGGACTACTTTTCGCACCACTTCCAACAGTAACAAACATTTAACTTAGCTTTACCAGCTAGCATATCTAGGATTTGGTCTAGGACACATACTCATAAGGGGGTTTAAAGGATACATAAATGAATTGAGGATATGGCGAATAGAGAAAAAATACGAATGATTTTAATAGCAATACTGGTTTGATCATTAGCAGGCCAACTTCGAATCGAAGGAAGTCATTACTATCCCTAAAGCTTGCATAGGGCTTAAGGGGTAGCTAATATCCAAGTGAAAGATGTCTTCGTTTACTCTTCCAAATAGCAAAATGTACGGCTGAGTAATTCTAAACCTACCTATTATCGGTCTTTAGGCACCAAAATAAAGTTCTTTACCGAAGGCTTCTCCACTCTCCCCTTAAAATCTAGCATGTATATCTGCTTCACCTAGTTCCACTTTGGAGGTTTGTTCAACATCGCTGCAATGCTCTCAGGCCGCGCTTAGAACTACTCCTTGAGATCTCGCTCAGTATTTATTACATCGCTGCCTGGGTTTGGAACATAAACCTCCATCTTTCTGGGACCCTTGCTTCCGAGTAAATTACTCGCATAGTGAACACTTCCCAGGACCTTTCTTGGCTGTCTGCCTACCTCGAGTTTTTAAGGGTTGCAACCATCATCATAAAGTTGGAAGAGAGTGCCCATAAAATTGCTTCTCACTTTGCCGACACAGTTGGGTGAGTTTGGCTATAGATCGTTTTTATCAATAGTTAATAGATAGTTGGAAGTGGCGTTTCCTGATCTTTTCTTTGCAGACATGAGATATCTGTACTCTTCTGAAAGAAAAACGTCGTACTGGGGATACAACCCTAACCCACTCTTCTCTCTTTTAATTGTGCACTGTAGGATTTTTCCTTGAGGAATTGGGGAAGTCACAAAACTTCTCCTATTTGTTATTTAGGCAACATGAATAGACTTAAGCACTTACGGCTCTGGCGATTTGTTAAGGGGTATCTACACCTGGTCTAAATTTCTGACCTATCCTTTGGAACCGGGGGAGTCGTAGTTATTAAGGAGGTCAAGATCCTCTGGCTGCTTCTCGGACTATTTTTTTGCTGACTTAGACAGTTCTTTTTTTGAATTGGACAATTTTTTATCTTGTTTGTCGGTTTCAGGCTCAAGTTCTACCTCTTAAAGCCCATCTTAGTCGTAATCAAATTTCTTGGAAGACTCAAATTTGGAGCCATCTGAAGGCTTATTCGACCGAACAACAAACTCTGTGTCGGCTAAAGGTTTTTGCTTGGAGCTGGATGATTGCCTCTTGACTCCTTCTACAATTCTTCATTACTACAACACGTACTCGATTTATTTTTTAACTTCTGCCTGATGCTTGGTCAATGTTGGCAGTTTCGCATTCCCTTTTCGCTGCATTCCAGGCTCCCACATTACATCCTTCTTTTATTCTGCCTTTTCCTCATACTTCCTTTTTGACCTGGGCTTGCTGATTACGAAATGATCATCTTCATCATCTAGAATATTTTTAGAGACTTTATTGCTGGAGGCGAATCCACCTGACTGGCCGAAGTCGTCCTCATCAAAGTAAAACAGTTCATCTGCATCATAGAGTTGTTACCTTTCTTCATGGTTTTGTTAATGTTATCTATATTATTAATATTGGCAGCCACAACAAAGAAACATAAAATAAGAGTTTGAAACGTACTTTATTTATTCTAAAATCAAGCATAAACCAACTAAAAAATACCTCCACATTAATAGAATATCTCTAAATGAGATTTTATTGAAGTCTTCGCCAATATACATATGGTACATCAATTCGTTAAAGTCGTTTAAAGCCGGTTTCGACTTATCCTGATTTCGTAAAGCCTGTTGTCCCGTTGTGCGACCTTTCTCAGCTATCGCAATACCTCCAACTTCAGTATATTAACCCTTGTTGTGTTACTGTTGTCTTTAACTCGAAGATCGTTGAGGAAATCAGTAGTGATTCCGTATATGTTCGGCAGATACTGCCTGTTCATGGTGCAGGTGTGTTTCTTACACTCCCTTCCATACATAATTTTGATGAGTTAATTGAAATTTTGACACATACTTTACGATTGACTTAATAAATCTTAAGGCCAATCAAGTAATTGAAGTGTGGGTAATTAAAATTGCTTGTGGGGGCCTTCATAAATAATAATAAGAAACGGTAATTAGACCTTAGTTAGTTAGCTATCAGTCTCTCCTATTTAAATGAATATTCATGCAACAGATTTGTACACCTTTATTGCTAAAGACAAATATGAAATATTTAAAACTACGTCTGCAGCTAGGTCAGATAATACAAAGTTAAACGCTCTATTAGAGGCCTCGATTTTCTGGTAGTCACGAACGAAATATATTGATTAAGATGACTTTATGAGCCAAAGAAGAAATAATGATCTCTTAGAAGCAGATTTATTTGCGAGGTAAATGTAAACATTGAAGATAAAGACATGCTAAATGTCTGCGAAGTGTTCTTGCGTGGGTAGATCCATCAGGCGTCCG
>JAOXNN020242839.1:0-10218 GCA_028571205.2 Hydropsyche betteni
GTCTAGACAACAACAGAGGGTCTATTAAGAATTACAATAGCCGAAGGAAGTATGATGATAAGTAAGGAGAGTTAACAAATTACCTAAGGGATATGTCACTCTAGGAGGATATCCATACTGAAAGGGATTCTTCCCCTAAAAACAAGATAGAGAGGCTAGCGACATAAATAACTAAAAATCACAGGGCAACCATCAGTAAGAAAAATAGCAAAGACTCGACTAGTGTTACCAATATAAATAGATGTAATACTTAGAACTACCAAGTTGATACCACTAATTTGAATGAAAGGTAGTCTCGTAGGATATAGAAGAAGACGAGCTTCAGTAAAAGATTATTGGAGCCGTTGATAAAAACTCCAACCTAAAGAACATCACTGCTGCCAGCCATAATCAAATAAAGGATTGAGTAGAATTACTTCAAAAAGATATCCATCCACCAGCTCAGTCCGCAGGAAGGTCTATCCGGTTGTCAATCTTCTGAATCGATGTTCGAAGGTGAGGAGTTGAAAGGGTTTTTCGATCAGCTGAAGACTATGGAAGCGTGCATGTAGAAGCGACTATAAAGTAAAGATGCAGTTACCAACTCTAATCAGAAAGAAGTCCAACTTAAGTATCTACCCTCTCAAATGATGACTATATTCCACGATCGTCTTTAAAATGCCCTTTCCCAAGATACTGGGGAACATCATTCTGAACCAAAGCAACTACTATCCACCATTAAACGTAAAATCCGTCAGTTCAGATAATACTAAAGTCGGATATCCAAACCAAATATTATCTTTGTATCTGATAAGAACGATGGGATCGACAAGGAGCTGAAGTGCTTTGAGTATCTCGACGGACTTATCGAAGCCTAGAGCTCTGTATTTTCTAAGATTGTGTCGAACACAAAGCGCATTCTTAGGAAGAAGATAAGCGTCAACAGCCCATAGATATCGATAAATCCTACCAGTAAATTCATAGACATGGAGGGAGATTAGAACCGTCAACCAGGCGCTATGCTGGCTCGAAAAAAACGAAAGAAGAAGGTCAACATGTAAAACTAATCACCTACCATAATCGAAAGATCCATCGCCCCTTAGAGCATACTAGAGGAGTGCCGAAGAACGAACAGGTCTCGCAAGAGATTCGCTAAAGTTGAAGCCGAATAGGAGCACTTATGGAGGTTTGTTCACTCTCCCAAAAAGGTTGATCATAAGGAATTCGAATAGCTGTAAAAACTCAGGAATATCGACGATCCATTACTGAAGGACCTAATCGAATAGCTTAATTCGCGCACTTTCGATTTGAAGTTCACTCCCAGTTTAAAATTTGTGGATTTAGAAACTACTAAAAAGAGCGATGTTTCGGTTATTTCTCTTATGTCGCCTGGAGACATCGTGTAGCGTAGTGCTTACAGGATCAGCCTCACTATTTAAAATGCATAGCGATCTAAACACTACCAGGATATCTCCGATCATTCCTTTTCCAGAGGCGAATAGTCAATCCTCAACCAACAAGGCCTAAATGCCACCAGCACCCTCCAACCCATAATCTAATACCCTAATCTCTAGGTAGGTTCTCGCAGAGGATCCATCGATTACTAGAATGATGAGCACAGACAAAGACTGAAGAACCTATTGAGACGCATTAAGCGAAAAGACAGAGTCAAATACTAGTTATTACGGTAGATAGAGAGAGTAGGAGTCGAAGTACGCAGATGAATGCCTAAAGTTATATTGATTATTATTAGTACTATAACTACTGCATGATCTCAAGAAAGAAAGACCTCACCAAACCCTCCAGCAGCCTCATCCAGAGATACTAAACTCGGAATGCAATTAAATCTATCGATTGTGTTACACCTCGCAAAGCTAACTTCAGGATCAGTAGGAAAAAGCACAAATCAAAGCATACTCGGCCTCACAGCAAAGACTAGGTTGCCTAGACCTACCAAACCTAAGCCTATCTGATATCGAAGGGGAACAACCATCAGCTGGTAGAGAGTGTACTGGAGGCACAGGATTGGCACCCAGCTAAAAACATGACAAGTGCAACTCTCGTCTGGGTACAGGATAGTAAAAAGCTTAACTTTTCGGATCTCTGTAAGAATAAGATTAAGGTAAATGCTTTCTAGCATCACTAGCAACTAACAAATAAGTAGCTACTGTACTCCAATATGAAGCAGTACTGTTTTAGTAACCAACTACCTTTAGACTTTATGCCGGTTACATTCTCTGTTAATTTCCTTAAGCCAGCAGTAGCAGTTCGGTAGGCTTTGTATAGCTTCCTCAAATACTTTATTGAGAACCATCCCAAGGGTTCAAAACTTAAGCTTAAGGGTAGCTTCGAGGTGGTGAGAGAGGGCAAGTAGATCAAAATCAAATACAAGTAGGTGGATGTTTAAAATTATTGCTAACCGTACGAAAGTAGGTACATCTGGATACTGAAGCCTTCCGACAAAAACAGGGGGACAGGGGTCAAACTGTTCACCAAACTGAGCTGGCTATCTCAATAGATTTCTACTGACATCTCCAAACTCAATATGTATTGCTAATCGGAGGAACAGCAGAATAGCTTCATTATCCAAAAATACATTTAAAATCCGCTGCTTATTAGAGGCAGGAAGTTCGATATAAGGGTATGGTCTCTCATGACATCCAAACGGTAGCTCTACTTCTTCAAGGAAGGGTATCTGCGAATGAGCAGCTACCCTTTCTCAATTGCCAAGTAATCCCTCAACAACCCCTTTATCCATCTCACCAATAACGCTATCCAGAAGAACTGTTAGAAGTACGGATAGCTTGAATAGGGTAACCAATTATCCTTCGACGAATTTTAGAAATACCTTAAATAATAGAATATACAAATTGACTTCACAAAAATAAGAGAGAAAATGGCGCAAATAATTAAAATGACCTATGACGCCACTTACCAAATGGTAAACCCTAAACATCGCAAAGGGTGCTTCCAACTATTTGGTTATGATTTTCTGATCGGAAGTGATGGCAAACTGTGGCTACTGGAAGTGAACTGCAATCCCTGCCTCTAATAGTCTAGCCAGCTCCTCCGATAGCTCATTCCAAAGCTGCTTAGGGAGACCCTGCAACTAACGCAGGGCGTTTGGCACCCAATCCACTTTCAGAAATTGTGATATTAATTGCAGTTTAGTGCGTTATAGTTTGGCAATATATATAAAATGGAGATTAGGAAGTGTGGCTCTATCTCCAAACCCATCCAGTACCCCTCCCAGTCAACTTAATGTGGTAAGCGGCCCTAGCACAAGGTCAATGCATTTGCATAGAGTGGCATGTAACAGTATCGTAACTCAGAACGATAAAGAATAGGTATGTGAAACTGCGGAAGGTGGCGCATGATAAAATGAACCACTTTATGGTGAATCGGATCGCCTTTAAACCTAAAAGCTAGTCAGCACTCTACGAGCGAACTTCTGTCAATAATGATGAGTTCATTAGCAATTTTATTAAATCCCAAAAGGTACAGTTCCTGAGTAAAATCTCTAAACCTATCTAGGATCCTGAACAGGTGGTTATGTTCATACAGTCAAGGAGCCGCCCCTAAAAAACTCTCTCCAACTGCTTAGTATCCAACAGCCAACCAACAAGTGAGGTAGCGGACAGATTCAGCCTCAAGGCATCAGTCACCGATAAACAAATATACAACGCTAGTATGTCTCCAGATAACCTACCCAAGAGAGTGTAATCTCATTTACGGCAGAACTCTCAACCAAATACGCATTCCTCCCCTAAGAAATCAGATATAAGTTTAGATAAACTAAACTATTCATCGATAAAACAACATAACCCTAACAACCAACTCTCTCTTAGAAAGGTTTTGGGGAAATAGTCCCAAGCTAAAACTGTTCGAGAGACTTTAGATAGCCCTCAAACTGCTGAGGATGTCAGTAGAAAAAATAAACCCTTAATTTTGCACGATACTAAACAACTAGGGCATATCAAATCCTAAAGCTACGCTGTTATGGAGTTTCCTTCAGGACAGTTGATTCTACACTATCGGTCCAAGCAATCACTTGAAATAGCTAGTCTAACAAAGATAATGACCTGTCACCTCGTTATTAAGATTGCTTAAAAATACAATAAGGACATTACTGCAGAGACTTTCTAAGTGAAGTAGTATGTGGAATTCAGCACAGGTACTACAGCTGAGCTTATCCATGGAGATATCTACACTATCGAACAGCTATTACATGCTCTAATGCTGCCAAGTGGGAATGATGCTGCTCTAAGCTTGGCAGACTGGGCTGGCAACATAATCAACCAGAGCGAAGACCACAAGGATAACATAAAGGTATTTATTAAATAGATGAACAATACAGCTAAATAGCTTTAACTCAAGGATACTCGTTTCGGAAACCCCCACGGTCTCCCCCATAAAGATACCAAGTCCACCGCCTACGATATGTGTAGGCTCTGTGTGCTATGCATGCAGATTCCCCTCTTCAGAAAGTTGGTATCAACCAAATAATATCGAGTTAAAATAACAACAAGTGACGGAATATCGAGACAGATATACTGGTAAAACACAAACAAACTGTTGAGAAGGTAAGGGTTTCTGGGTATCAAAACGGGAATAACTGTTACTGCTGGTCCTTGTCTAGCCTCTGCATATGAGTTCAAAGACAAAACCCTGGTGACTGTCCTGTTGAGGGCTAACAAAGTATCCAGAAGGTTCACCTAAACCCGCAAAATTCTCTACTGGACTCTCAAAACCCTCTTCAAGAATTGTTTATTAGCTTCATAAATAAAACAGCTAGAGGACTTACGAAGGAACAAAAGGGAGTTCGACAGCGACAACAGCGAAGACGAGGCAGAGTTCAAGTACTCCAATTAGGGTGGAGACTAATACGCTCGACGCAAGAAAATTCTAAAATACGAAATCTGAAGGTCAAATAATGAGTCGTCATCTCGATGAAGTTCTCTTTACTTCGACAAAATATGTCGTTTAAATCGCGTTAAATTTGCCCTTTAACTCCTTGTCGAGAGTCTGCAAATGGTAGGCTTCCTGCTTGACGGCCTGGAACTCTCGCTGCACTCCCTTCAAATATTCGATGGTTCTGAGAATCTACTCCCTGAGGCTAGCGTTCGACATTACCAGATTTTGAGCCTCCATTTTTATCTCATCCATTCGTTTCACGTGGGTATTCACCACCTCCCTTTATTTTTCTCTTTGCACTTTCAGTTAGTTGATTCTCTGAGTTTTCTTGGTCCTTTCAGCATTTTATTGATCCTCTTTCTGGATGGTTGTTATTCGCTTATCAAACTTGGTCAGCAGGTGGGTCAGTTCAGAATACACCTTATTGACCAGATTTGAGAAGAAGGAGAATGTTTTATCGTAAATCCCCTTGAAAAACATTACTGAAGAGAAGTCCTATTAAAAGTCTTGCATTTTGTTGGCAGGTACCTCAGCTTGTAGGATCTTCAGAATTCCCTCTGTTTTCGAGTCTTTGATTCTCTCAGCTAGCGAAATGACTTCTTCTTTGAGGGTTATAATAGCCTGGATATCCCGCCCCGCTGAAAGAATTTTAGCTGCATAAGAGTTCACAATCTCAGTGCAGATCAGCTCCACCTTAAAATTGGATCTGGCAGTGATTTCATCAATAAAATCTCTGATAGCCAGCTTAGCGCTCTCTGATAGGATGTTCTGTATATGCTTGCTCTTCACATAGCTCAAAGCCTTTATCCTACCAAGCAGCGTTTTTTATTCCTGTGGTGGTATGTACTTTCTGTCTTTATCCTCTTTCTTCGGGGACCTAAACAGAAACATCTTCTGATTCTGGATGATGAAATGAATAAAATCTCTCTCCTCCTTATCAAACAGATAGTTCCTTTCACCCTTCATTTCAATCATCTTCTCAAGCTCCCTGGCATAGTTGCTGTAGGGCTGGTCCTTATCGGCTCTATTCACTATCAGCATCACACCATCCTTAATGTCAGAGAAGTTTCCGAATGCTTTGTGAAGACCTTTTATAAGCTTGGGAAATTTATCGGCTCGAGCCTAACTGATATGACTCTCGTCTACTATCAGTACTAGCTTCACCTTTTTGTACATGTCCAACAGCCTCTGGATGAAGAAAGAGTTGGAGATTTCGAACTCCTAGCCCTTGTTATCTTTGAACCCTGGGCAATCATAAAAGGCCATGCCCTCCAACACGATTTTCGTTGGCACTGATGTTTCAGAGTATTTCTCATGGCCAATCTTGATAAACCCACCCTCAGTGTTATCCAACCTTGGCTTGAGACCATCTAACCGAACTGTCAATTCAGCTCCACTCAAAAACGACATGATGGTACTTTTGCCTACTCCTGTATCTCCAATGACAAGGACGGCCGACTCCGAAGTGTTGTCCGCGGGGATAGCTTCGACTCCCTTCCTGATCATCTCCTTTAATCGTGCCAGGTCTATCGGACGTTCTTCCATATTTGAATTTACTTTAATTTGCTAATTATACTCCAAACGCAGCGCTTTTAAAGTGCCCACCTTGTAATCATGCACTAATTTAAATACTGAACTTATTGCATAATATTTTGTGCAAGAAACGCTTATGAGAACCCACAATAGTGCAATTTTTATAAAATGAACATTATTGATCAATAATTTTAATATTGGCACAACCTACAACTACCAACTGCTTGAATATGCTTATGCACCTATTCAACCTATCATTTTGATATCCCGTTACTTCTCTTCGATTAGAGCTTTCTGTGGCTTCTCAATCTTGTTTGTGTGGAAGGTTCTCCTATTGAACAGTACCAACATATCGATGATTGCCACTTCAAGGACGACAACCACTCCAATCAGGTACCCTCGTCCAACAAACGCGTAATCTATCATCTTCCGTTGGCTGAGATCGATTGAGGTGGCTACTCCAAAGGAAGTGAATATTGCTAGTGTGATGTAGTACAAAACTATTCCAAGGGTGAGAGTAATAACTTGGTGGTAAGTGACTTGCTAGCCAGATACAAGAAGCCTAAGTTACAATACTATTACTTGAATAGGCATGAATGGAACACACAAAAGAACACTACAAACCCTACAAACTAATGCCCTTTAATAGTCCCCGTTGAGTCCACAGGGTCAGCATACGAGTAAATAACAACAATTACTATAAGTATCGACTGCAGAGTAGTGACAATAAGCCTATTCAGTATAGTCTTCCAAGTAAATAAACATCGGTTGGTGCAGGTCTTCATAAGATGAGTGTTTTTTATTGAAACATTATAGGAGAAATCACCCTCAAACAGATAGAACACACATGGTACTACACTCAACAGCCATACCTCAGCCAGACACTGATACATAGAGGGTACTAACTCTATTCCTGTGCTCAGTGAGTAAAAGCTATAGACGAACTCACACATAAACAGCATAAATGATTTCTATACTAGGAAGGTTAAGAGTTTGCTGGTGGCGAAGTAGTTGTTTTTGGAATGAAGGAATATAAGCTTGAGAAGCTGTCTTAGGTTACTGACTTTAATGTCGGAGTAACGCAATAAATCTCCTTTCTCTTCTACTGCCTTCTATCTCATAGCAATACCCACATCAGTAAACTTGAGGTTGACTAGTTGCTAATCGCAGGTGGCTACCCCTGCTGTAATAATATGCTGTTCCTTCAGCATACCCAACAACTGTATAAGTTACTAATTGCCATATTTGACTAGGATGGTATGAGAGTTGCCTTCAATAACTTTGCAAAGATTTTAAACCTTATTAGCCTCCTTCCATTTACCAATGGTGCTACCCTCAATAATTTTGACCTCCTTCCTAACCTCCTCTCCACAACTCTAAGCTTCAGTATCAATATTATCTACAGTAACCTCTTCAAACTGTAGCTTAAGTTGCCTTAAAAGCAGATCTTTCTGGCTGGTTTTATTACACAGAAGAAGCTGCGATTTATTAGCCTCACTCCATACCTTCACAAGTTAGTTAGTTTACTCTAGGTGGGGGTTCTAGTACACTAGCACACCCAGCATCTCCATTCCCTTTAGGTACTTCAACGACACTTCTGACAGTTTGGCTACAGAACCAGTATCCAATATGTTGATGAACTCCATAAACTCTGATGAGGATACAGTGCACTTCCCTAGCATCTCAGTAGGACATAGAGACTCCTGCTCTATTCTCCTTATTAGTTTAAAGATCTAGCTCTCCCTACTGTACATTTTGGATACCATATACTCTGAGCTGCCCCTTACCAAACATAACACCCTATTATCTTTGCTGTACCTGTAGAAGCACATGCCGAAGGGTCTACTCTCTGTTCTAGGTACCTCCTTCAACAGTTAAGCTGCTAATGATTCGGAATCTTCCTTAAGTTTGACCATACTGGAACTGAAGTCTCTATTTAGACCAAACTTAGTGCCACTCTTCAATATTGACTCCTTTTAGTAGGTGTTTTAGAGCTCCTGGCAGCTCAAGTAGGCGGCAGATAGGAAATTGATAATCATCTCCACATCTTTAGGCAGCATAAACTCGGTATCATCACCAATATTGTATATTATCTCCTTAACTCTTATATTCAGTAGTGAGGGTTGAGTTTTGTAATAGAGGGTTTTCAGATCTGAAACTATCACTTTCGATTGGGCCAGTTGATGCAGGGATTGGGCATCGGATATTGAGAGTTTGCGTTAGAAGAGGCTATCACTTTCGACCATCTTACAAAAAAGGATGCCAAATGCCAGATAAACAACATTACTGAAGATGGGCAGTAACACTGTGAATTAACCGATATACACCAGATATCTGACGGCGTTTTGAGTCTAGATTAATAGATGGTTACCATCTAGATGTGAGAATCGGTAACGTTCATCGAAAACCCGTAACTAGCTACTGCTTCAATAATAGTACAGAGTAGTGCTATCCCCGAAAACCAGTACATCAACCTATTGAATTTAGTCTACAGATGGCTCTATTTGAGGATGGTTGGGTTCTGAACTACTTCCAGTAGCTTTTGGTTGCTCACTAACATTAATAAAATATGTACTTGTATAAAGAACTGCACACACTAAATCCACCGACTAGTGGTTGGTTGAGCCTCTATGACAGAAGTTCCTGTAGCTAATGGTGAGCAGCTGGCTCTTGTTCTGCATGTGGCCAGCCCATCTAGCCATATCCTTCATATCCATGTCATTTCGAAGGTAGATCATACTATTGATGGGCAGTTACCCAGGCTATCTAAACACCGTTTATTTGACAACGAGAGGATAGTACCTACCCTTAAGCACCTACTCATTAACATACACTATGCGAGACTGTGCGCACTGAATCAACAGACAATCACAGGGCATCTCCTAATCAGGTTGAACTCTAATTAAATCACCAGCAGTGAGAGTCGAGTAGGGAACTGTTATCCACTATTTGCTATGGATATCGTACTTAGTGCATGTCCTCTCGTCACTTAATATCCCATTCGAATGCTTTCCTTTAATCTGTAGCAACCTCAGAAAAATCTCAGCTGCCAGCGTTATAAAATAAATAGAGAATAACCAGCCCTTACTCTTATTGGATTCTGCCACAAATGACAGTATTATTGCCAGTAGCCAATAAAGCCTCCCTCCAGTGTACATCCATCTCAACGCAACCCATATGGACACTAGCAACCTCGAGAAGGTCATCGTATTTTCCTAAACATTCTCCCCAACTTCAATTATTCGCCATTGGTCAGCATTTGTCCTAATTTGTTGTAACCCCAGCAGATACTTTATATTCTATCCTATCGACAAATTCTCTCCTCTCAATTAGATGCCATCCCTCTTACCCAGTGGGTTCTCCTCCACCGAGTTGTACTCCTCAAAGGTAATACTTTTTCTAGGGTTGTATGTTTTTGTCTTAGTTCCCAGCTCAATATCCTCGTCCACAAACCTCACTGAATTGTCATTTATTGGTACTCCTGATATATGGGATATACTCAGTATATTGTTTGCGAGCTGTTTGGGAGGGTTAAGGATATTGTAAGTGGAGGTCGGTTCATTCAGCTTAAACAGCTCGTTCTTGGCCACCACCCTCAGCTCCGATATCTCTGACTCCGAACTGAATTCAGGCTGGTAGTTTTTGGATAGCTGTTTCTTCCGAGCAGCCAATCGTTAATATGCTGTCATCTATAATTCAATATATATCTGGGTTGATGGCCTCCATACTTAGAAGAGCAGCCAAATACAAAACTATCTCTCCTATTCTCTGTGAGGGAGAAGCACACTTGAA
>JAOXNN020242885.1:0-10212 GCA_028571205.2 Hydropsyche betteni
CCCCTATACATGTATATAATCACCGATGACAGATGTCTGTGTCAATAACAAATGAACTGGTTTTATTTATTAAATATCAAATATATTCAAATCGAGTACGGGCATTGGGTAGCCTATATGTCACAAACTATTTTGATTTTATTAATTAAATATTAAATATTCAAATCGGGTACACATTTCGGGTCCACACAATCGGGTTTTCACATTTTATCGTTTTCCGTTTGTTAACAAATCCACAGCCGATTTTATTAACATCGGGCCTATATACTAGTATCATAATGATTAGTGAGAGATTTTTTCAAAAATTAGTCAAAAATGTTCAATCGATCATGAAAAAATCCTTTTCGCATCCAATTTGGAATTCCCGACAAGTAATGCACACGTACACCTCCAGATAGTGTAGGTGCGCTTAATTGCCGGAGGGACCCAAAGCGAGCACGTAATTGACTCTTGTCGGTGCTAAAACCCTTTCGCGACGGCGCTCTCTTGTCACCTTATGTCGCGCGCCCTTAAAGGGTCGACGGGTCGTAATTAACGAACGACCCCGCCTCTGGTGCTGAGCCAACCCGCCAAGATTGGCCAGATGGTATTTTGTGTTTTGCGATCATTCGATTCGAACAATCTGGACGTAGTTCGAGATCGCGAGTGGTTTTTGCTTAACAGTAGCCCCATTTGGTCTGTGCCGGTCGAAATGAATTCGGTTCATTTTGGATTTTCGGGTGCTAAGACAACGGGCGGACACCAATGTGCCAGTCAAAAATACACGAATACGATCTGTCAGCTTGACATTTAGTCCATCTATCGAGCGGTTGCGATACTTATTTTAAATCACAAACTGTTAGTTTTCGAGCGATACGATGGCGTCCGTCCATTTTCTTAGCATTAATTTTTATGCTATTTTCATGGTTTTTTGACCGTAGCTCTGGTGCTAAACCAATCCGTCAAAATTGGCCAGACGACGTTTTGAGTTTCAGCCATCTGATTCGAACCATTTGGACGTTATTCGAGACCGTGAGTGGTTTTTGCTTAAAAGTAGCCCGATTTGGTCCGAGCAGGTCAAAATGGGTTCAGTTCGGTTCGTTTTGGATTTTTATGATGTTTGTTGGCCGTCGCTGACGGATGTGTACTTTTCGTCTACTCGACGCATTATTTTGAGACGTCGCGACGCCGGCGTACAATAGTTTACTGAAATAGAAAGTTTCTAAATAAGACGAACTTGCGTGCGTGTTGTGCGCTCGTCAAAATCGAAATTATCGCATCAAGGTCATTGTTTTTAGAAAAAGATGATAATTTGTGGGAAAAAATTGTGTACAAACAATGATCGGAGTTGGATATGTTTGCAGTTTAGATTAGTGTGAGTGAATTTTCCGTTTTAAATCAACAGTTGGTTTGAATTTTGACATCGTTGTTTCTTTCATTAAAAAATTTTATTATCAAAAAAATACATCATCAAAATCAACCTGTTAATTATCCAATACAGGACAAGGTCTTTTCGACAAGTATTGAAAGTTTGAGATGTAACTTATCGCGTTATTCCAATACACAATGATAAGAATATGTTGCGGGAACTATCAATGATGGTTCAAGCTGCGGATATGGCTGGAGTATGATTCCGTTTTTAACATCAACTCGATCATCTAAAATTTGGTATTTAACGAAAAAATAAGATTTAAATCTCTCGTCGATGATACGATTCCAAAAAATAGTTCCGATTACAAGCCCCATCTATCGATCGTCATACCAATCATAATATAATATGCCGGCGTCGCGATTGATTGCGACAATAATCACAGTTAATCTTCAACGTTCGGTACACCAGTATGTATTGAACGCGCTTTTGAATCTGTCTTCCTTACCCAATCTCCTTACTATGTATATCCTGTCACTTCAGTTGTTTTTTCAGTTTCAGTTGTCGCTATAAGGTATTAACCTCCTCAAGGTGTTCTATAGGTGTCAAAAAACATTCGCCAACACACCAGGTAAAAACCGGACATGAAAAATAAATAAAAAATTCAACCAAAACTTTTATAAAATCATTCATTTTCCCATAACAAACTTATCAAATTTCACAAAAAAAAATACCCATTGACCCAAAGTTTATGACCTAAACTGTCAATCCTATCTCGATCCTCCGAGCTATATTATCATAGCCCAATTTCCACGTGCTCCTCTCGCGCAGTCCGTACATCACGAATCGCTACACTCTTGAATGAGACAGTTCTATTTGCGTACGCGTACAAATAGTTGGTGGCACCTGACGTTCGCTTCTAATTCAGTTTCCAGTACAACGCACCCGCGCGCGACAGACGGCGTGGGTCAGACGCTCCTTACTTACCCGACGTGTACAAATCCGTACTACACTGTATTCCTATAAGTGTGTGTGTTATAAGAATACGTTTTTGGAGTGTGCAGGATCGAAATCCGCGATTGAATGTGTTTAATTTGGGGAGATATTCAAATAATATGCTATGAATTCGTTGGAAAGTTTTTTCTATGGTTTACTTAAATTTTTTCATGATTTTTAAATGATAGATTTCTTATTTTGAAATTTGTAAATTGATCATCAGTATCGTAAAATGTAGTCTGTGTTTCCTTTATAAATCATATCTTATCTCTAATCGGTTTGACCAAACATTGGAGTCATTGTTTGGTCAAATCGAACATTCACATATTA
Source organism: Hydropsyche betteni (assembly GCA_028571205.2). Lineage (NCBI taxonomy): Eukaryota > Metazoa > Arthropoda > Insecta > Trichoptera > Hydropsychidae > Hydropsyche > Hydropsyche betteni. The sequence goes on from JAOXNN020242885.1 coordinate 2,675, forward strand.
TGGTTTAGTTTTCAGTAATGATAATAGATTTAAATTAATTTTTGAGTTATATTATACGTATGATTTTTACTTATTAGGAAGTTTTAGTAAATACAAACTTTTCATTTTGAAATGTGTATGTCAATCATCATCGTAGTCTGTGTTTCCTTTTAATTTCTTATTTCTATTAGATCAAATACAATGTTGACATATTATGGTTAGATTTTCAAAAATTATAATAAAAATTCAAATTATCTTACTAGCTTATATATAATTTTGAATTACTAGGACATTCTATTAATTACAAAATTTTGAAATACATTAATCAATCATCATCATCATCATCGTCAAACGTCTCAGTATAAACCATCTTTCATCTCAATAGTCTCACGCTAACGACACGTTATTAAATACCTTATCCATTTTATAACTAAAAACATGCAACTTAACTTCGACTATTACTTCTAACCGGTATATTTGATGATCATCATCACATAACAGTACTTATAAGAAACTTTATTTCTCAAGAAAAATACGTAATCACTATCACTTAATCTATACATATATAAAAATGGATGTTTGTATATTTGTTTGTTGCCGTATTACTCCAATGCGGTTCGACCGATTGCCATAAAAATTGGGATGTATTTGTATTTTTTTGTGGAAAAGATTTTTCGTATCATTAAAAAAGGGTGACCATATTTCCCGGAACCCAAAATGAGACGGTCTGCAAAAAAATGTTCCCCGCCTACAAAAAAAAAAATGTCGAGAAGGTTTTCGTATCATCAAAATAGGGTGACCATATTTCCCAGAACCTAAAACGGGACGGTTCGCAAAAAAATGTTCCCCCCATATATCGTTCGTCCGATCACCATATAAAGAATAATTTGATTTAAAACGCCGAGTCCCGAGCAACGAAAATTTTATATTTTTTTAATATTCAAATTTTAAAATAATATCAATACAACTTACTGAAATTCTGATCACATTCTATCTTCATATTTCATCGACCAAACACCTAAAAATATTGAACCAAAATTTAAAAATTCGACTAATAAATATCAATCGGTTAGTTTCGGTTCTGTTCACCTCATTTATGCATGTATATGGATCATGTGTTCGCTGTTAAGACGACGTCTACTTCGGTATTTTGCCGGTAATTGGCGAGGATAACGAGAGATGACTCTGATTCGGGACGTGATGCGGTTTGGCGTGGGCATGGCCAGCCTTAACAATTCGTATGTGATACGAAATTGTCTGAAATATGTTCAGTGATACACTCCGATAGTTGGAGCTATCGTTGATACGAATCGGCGCACAAAGCGAAGTTACGTTCGTAGAATGTGAAAATGCGTCGACTGAATCGATCTGATTTTTATTATATACGGAATGGTATAAAAGTCTATGCGAAGTCTTAAATAAGTGATGGGTAATTTCATTAGGAGCATTTCAAACTGAAAATGCATTTGTCCAAAGTATCATAATTATTGAGTTATTGTTATTTTTTATATCTTAGTAATTATTTAAAATTTTGCATTCGCACATTAATGATTCTCATATGAAAGAAAATATATTGGATAAATTTTATTTTTTTGTTTGTTTATTACGTACATAATTCATAAATATGTATATAAATACCTATATCAGCATAAAAAGCTATAAGAAATACGTGATTAGTCATCAAAAAAGTACTGAAGTAAATGAAGACTAGAGATTATTTTTATATATCTTGTTTAGAAATAAAAACAAAGCTTCAAGTATTCAAATATTAAAAAAAAACATATCTGTTTAAATTTCTTTAGATTGATGCACCTAAAATACAGATATCTAACCAATTCTCAAAACTAGGATACAAAAAAAAAACCTTCGAACGCATCAAGCAATTGCCACCTATTGACAAAAAGTTCAAATAACGCCAATTATTATTATTATTATTATTATTACTAAATTACTCATTTTATTTTTTAAAATTCTGAGTTTTTTAATTTGATTATTTTTTTTAAATCAATTATTATCTTAATAAATTTGTGTAATAAAATCTATAATTTTCTCAATAATCCCCTATATCCCCTATATATAATAGCGGATTTTTGTGTCTCTGTGTATCTGTGTATCTGTCTGTCTGTGTCGATGACGCTCGCGACTTTTAAATGAACAACAATGGGCCTATATACTAGTCTCAAATAAACACCACTTGTATCTATAATACATACATACCAACTCACATTCCATTTTCTGAAAACTATCGAAAACCATTTTCAGATCATAAAACAAAAATTCATACAGTTCCCAGAATTATAAACGCCAATTTTACACACACCCCGCATCACAAAGCGCAACAGGGTATCCACAAAGCTCTCGCACCGCGACAATTAACCTGTCAAACGTACACACCGATACATTACAACGGCACACACATAAAATAAATCGATCAGGGGTTCTCAACGTGTTGTCCAATATCGAGTTATTGACGCGGCGCCGATTAATTCGAGAACAAAACCGCAAATGCACTACGCGTTGCACAATTTGCGCAATTATTGCGCATATTTTATGCAGGGCCGTTCGTTGCGAATCGACAGCTACTGTTTTTGTGTTGCTTTTGTTCATTTTTTTTTTAAATCGATTGGGTTTTATGCTTGGAACCAATGTGCCATTTATATAAAATTTAATTTGTCACGTGTGGCCGTTTGCGCTTTGCGTGAATTGAATTTTATTGTATGGTTATTATTTTGTTGTTTTATTTGTAATTTTTTTTTTAATGTGCTGGTTCTCGTTAATTGATTGATGAATGTGATCATGTAACGTGTTGAATGAAATTTTTTTGGGTTTAGTTCCTTAATCTTTTGGACAGTTGATTTTTTTATATAAATGTGAAGGGAAAGCGTAATGTAATTTGACGAGGAAAATTTCTTGGACTGTCTATGGTTTATCAAAAGGATCAAGTTCTGCATTGTGCTTTTCAGTGGTTGCTCTCAACGATAATATTGAATATTTAAATATTTCAAAATTAAATTTTATTTTATATATGATCTTCATCATATGTAATAGCTTACATAATATCCAACTCAATCATTTTTTCTTATCCAATAGGCACATAGTGAAAATAAAATACCTCTCGAAAAATATAAATACTTCTGTGACAACTTTGATCTGTATAAACTGAATCTTAAAAGGCCACCTTTGTAAATCTACAAACCAATTTTGACGGCGATACTGTTTCTGCGAAAAATACTGGGGCGATTTTTGAAAAATATATTTAAAATCGTCTCTACATTTGATTGAATATCAACTAAATCAGAAAATTTTCCCATTTTACGTCTTGAGTGAGCTAAAACTTGCTCTTTAAAAAGAATATATTTAATCAAATAACTCAAAAGTGTTGCACAAAAGTTCCAAGAATTTTCCTTGAAATTTGTACACTTCTAAAGATAATCTTTTTAAAATGAAAGTATTCATTTAGGAATAGTTTTATAGATAAATTCCGAGTTCAAAGTTGTCACATCGTGTGCATAAAATCCATCTTACTAAACGAACAAATCATATCATCTTATTATACCAAATTTTAACCAACTTCCATAATCATTAAAAACCTATACTTTTAACACAAAAAAATCATCATACAATAAAAAAAACCATATCCATTCATACTCTAAACTCCATCGTCATACAAAAACCCTTCACATCACACATCACGAACAACCAACCCAAACCGCAATCAGACCAGAACCAAATTTGTCACACAAGCGATAAATATCAATAAAATTCGAGTCTGTAAATAAATCAAAACGTGCCCACCAGCACTACCCACTTCGAAGAGTGTGCCACTTGTCATCGCCCATGAATTATTTATTTCCGTGATTTACACGGTTTCGACGGCGACGACCGGAGTGAAATATCGCCGGGGGGAATCCCCGGCGAATTTTCCCGCGGAATTTTCACCGTAGCCTCCGATTTTCCGGCGCTTTTCCGCTTTGTGTCCGCGAGCGGGCCGCGGCAGGTGTTGCCGATCTTCGAAGTTTTACGAGTGCTAAAAACGGAGATCGGCAGGATTCGTTAACTATTTTCGCTTTCACGGGTCTTTTATGGCGGTATCGATTTGATGGTTTTGGGTGAATTTTTTCGCCCGTTTTCTTTGTGTTGATGACGTGAAAATTACGTAAAGGTGTGGCTCTATGGAAAGTTTGAGCATATTTGTTAAAGTGTTAACAGACGTTCGGACATGGTTACGCGCAACTAATTGACTTGTTGCGAGTGCAACCATGTTCGAACGTATGTTCAGCGGTTTAATAATAATGTGCAGTTGAACCGCTGAACACAAGTTCGAATATGGTTGCGAGCACAACAAATCCATTAGTTGCACGTAACCATGTTCGAACGTCTGTTTACCTGTGTTGTCGCACTTTTATAGTAAGAACATGTGAGCAACAAGTTTTATCACATTTTTGTTAATAAATAAAGTCACACTGTTTTTTAATAAGTTATTCTGTTTTCGAATTAAAAACTTTTTAGAATTTTTTGAGCTCTTCGTACATACTAGCCGAGGACTATATACAAAATATAATAATAGCAATTCTGTTAAGCAAATTATCTTAAAAACAGTTACTCTTTGACTTATTTGACTTTTAATATTTAAATTAATATAATATTTACGAAAAACCGTTTTAGGTAACGTTTGACCCTATGTAAAATTTCATACTGACCTCAAATCGACATGAAATTCTTTTCCATTTTGTTAAGAATTACATTATCAAGTTTTATACCAAAGTCGGTTTGCACCTTTTTTTTTCTAGGTGCGGTTTTATTTTGTCTTTGTTCTCCGGAATTTTATATAATATTTGCTAAATTCTAGTTCGGAAATGTGTAGGATTAATTGGTTGGAAATTTTTCGGAATCCGTACAAAGGATTCGTCCGAAACGCGTATCCAGATACGGCATTGCATTTTTGTTTCTTGACGATTTTTTTTCCTAAAATTTTTTTACCGGGTTGCACCTTTGTTTCCTCGTCAATGTTCGCAGTATTGGTCGCCGTCAACCTTTAACAGGAATGGTAAATATCCGGTATGTGATCCGAAAAAGGCACTTGAAATATTTTCGATCTTACATACATACCAATTCACGTTTTTATTAGAAAATGTATAGAATTGTTTTCGTATATAACTTTGTCGTTTCTGCTGTAATTTAATCTCATCTGAAATTTAAAGTATTTGTTTAATCGTAGACATTCAACGATTCTTATTCACCATCCCTGACCTGTAGGAATCCTCATAATTTTCACAGGACGTATACCTGAAGGCTGTCATTGTCTCCGCCGACAGTGTGGCTCCATACAAATTATTATATGTGCCTACAACGAATTACGCAACCGAATTTTAACTGAACGGTTAAAGCTAACCAATTGAGTTATAACCAGTGTGATAAATCTCAGAAATACTTGACGTGGGTGGCTTTTGGCGCCTTTTATATTTGCTTTTTTATTGTTCGGTTCTGACGAGTCATTTCTGGTTTTTTTTTGCAGTTGTATAGATGCGTTATTGTTGCAGTTTTGTAACGTTAAAGTTTCAATAGGCATTACATATTATATTCCACTCGTTAGTCATCGATTGGTTTATTATGTGTAGAGAGTTAAGTTGAATGATTGTCGAAATCAAATGATATGAAGTATTAGTAATAGATAGATGAAATTGAGAACTTTAAATCTAACAGTAAAATTATTTTATGTTCAAGTCCTAAAGTGTTGTAGAAGCGTGTTGTCGAAAATGATACGATTTTCGATATTTATAAAATTGTGACAATTTAATTTCCGGAATGTTTACTCAATACAACTTGCAAGATTGGAATCATATAAATGATTGTTTTTGTTCACATTTCAATTAACATTATCGAAAATTTCAAACTGATAAGATAAAGTTATTCGTTAGTTATAGCAAAAACAATAGAGGTCTCTTTATAAACTTTGGTGTACAAAATCAACAATCGAAATATAGAACGTTCACTATCTATAAATTTTATAAAAAATCAATAGATATAAATGAAAATATTCATAAACAACGAACGATTTCGAAAATACCATTTTCAACACATTCCTCAAAAATTCAATCATCGCAACATCAACATTCAAATAAAACACCCACATATTCCGTTTGAATACCCGCCATCCTCGAAACGATCCCGGGTCCCGTTACGCCAAAAAGAAAACGTTCAAAACCCAAAAAACAATACTCAAACAGTCAGAAGTGTGAAGCGCCTCCTCCTGCGGCACGTCACGCCGAGCCAGCTCACACTAGCGCCCTGTAATTTGGGTGTGGAACCGGCTTAATTTGGCGCGCCGGTAGTGGTTGGCCATTTCCCTGTTTCGTTGGTACAACGAAAGCCTTTTACCGCCAAGAATCCGCCTGTGGTGCTCAAAGTGCGGGCCGCGATCGAACGGTCGATGGCTTGAATGTATTGATTTTTTTTATACAGTTAACCCTTTATAATGTCAAAATAGATTCCACGTTATAGAGGGGGTTGAGGTTTTTTAATTTAGATTTTTTTTCTGGAAATTTTTACGAGTTTAACTGCTTGTTTCAAATGCATTTGAAAAATTTTGAATGCATTTGAACGTTACTGTATATAGGAGAACTTTTATTGTTCGGACTAAATGGAGATTGAGAAGATCCGAATGATCGAAACGAGAAAAAAAATTGGTGCTAAGACAACGAGCGGACGCCAATGTGTCGGTCGAAAACCAATAGTTTTTGATTTAAAATAAGTATCGGAACCGCTCGATAGATGTACTAAATTTCAAACTGACAGATCGTATTCGCGTATATATCTTAGTGGTTACGATATGTGATGGATGGATGATGGCGTGATCCAAAGCCACCTAACTGGTGTACACGACACCTTATTTTGCGCAACTTTGACATTTAAGGTTATAAATTACTGATGGACGCGAATAAAATCCGTCACTTCTATAAACATTTGACGTTTCCTTAATTTTCTTTAATCATGTGGTTCGTAATCTCACCATCATCACGTATCGTAACCACTGAGATATATACGCGAATGCGATCTGTCAGCTCGACATTTAGTCCATCTATCGAGCGGTTGCGATACTTATTTTAAATCATAAACTATTGGTTTTCGACCGACACATTGGCGTCCGCCCGATGTCTTAGCACCAAAAATTTTATCAAATAAAAATGGTGAATTTATTAGAAATTGAATCAAATTATTTATAGAAATTTTTTATGTGCATTATTATGCCCATCAAAACTTTATGTATTCTATTTAAAGTCTGTTTATTTTAATTATTTTTGATTATTTAGTGCTATCAAAATTTTTGAATCTAACATAAAATCGCCATGTTAGTATATTTATCGGTTTCCAAGATAATAATTAATGAAGTCAATTTTTACGCCATCCGTGAGAAGTTTTTTTATTACTTCCAAATTGTTTAACATAGAATCTTTTTTTTATTTTATACTGCACTTTATAAGGTGTAAATATTATTTTAAAAATTAAATTCCTATCAGGTTTTAGTTTTATCATCCTCATAGTTGAGTCTGTCGTATAAT
>JAOXNN020242895.1:0-10211 GCA_028571205.2 Hydropsyche betteni
TACATATTCATATAAACTATCTATGATTTTTTTTTTGGAACGCGAACCCTAATTTTGTATGAACTTCAAACCTTGTACAACACGGATTTGTATTACACGACGTTTTTGTGAAACCATATGACCGGGCTATACGAGGCTCGGATGTACTCATAAAAATTTATATCACTCAAAACGTTGTAGAACCACGATTTCGTTTAACATACGCAGAAGATTCGACCATTAAAAAAAAACCGACACAAAAGAAACAAAACAATCCTTTTATTCGTCTACATCGAGAATAAATGTTAAACGTCACCCGACTATCGGGATTTTACGTATACGAAAAAGCGCCGGCGCAAAAACGTAGTAGCGACTCCGTTTAATGGCCACTTTTAATTTATATTCATCGCCGGTTTAAAAGTATATCATTATTTCGTCTGTGCTTTGCGCAGATAAACATATCGCGAGCTTAGCACTCGGCAGCCGGTTTTTGGCGCCAAATGTCAATTTCATAAAGATTACGCTAGACGCGCGGCCAGACGGGGCCGCACACGACTCGTTCGCTCTCTCGAAAAGCGAAGCCTCATTGACACGAAAAACACACTCGAACCGATGTTCTTGTATACTTGTATATAGGCCCGATGTTAATAACATCGGCTGTGAATGTAATGTTTGAAGAAATCCCCTATATATAATGGCGGATTTCTGTGTGTCGATGACGCTCGTGACTTTAAAACGACGCGTCGATACGATTGTTTTTTTGCGTCTATTAAATTATTCTTCATGCGTATATGGTCTTTATGCGTATAGACTTAACGTCTATAATATCATGCTTATGAAAGCGTCTCTATTGACTTACAATAGTCGATTACAACTTGCAATACGTCGATTATTACGCAGTGGAAAAAATATTTAAATCCCCTATACATGTATATAATCACTTATAACAGATGTTTGTATGCTGAGGCTCTCAACTTGTCGTTCCAATTTAGCCTCTATGCCGTTCAAATATAACAGCTATAATCGCTACACAAGAACGGCTACAACGTGAACTCCGAATTTAATCTTTATGGTCATTATAATAACGGCTATAATCTTATCCTATATAAACTTATATTCTGGAGACATTTCGCAAGACCACGGTTATAAAATATGTTTGCATATATTCAACTTTTGTTTTATTACATCATGCAACGGCACGGTTGTAAAATAATTTTGCATAAATATAATCAATTTTTATTTTATTACGTAATAGTATGGTTACAGCTGATGTTATTAACATCGGGCCTATATACTACTTTTAAAATAAGCATCAACTTGTAATTTAAAGAAGGAAAACAAAAATAGAAAATGAAAAAGGCCTCTTTTTGATATTTGATTTACCTCAAAATTTTCACTTCTATTGCTTATTATTTCGAATAAAAATTCATTATATTTTATCATAATTATACATTAGAGCTTTCGAAACTTATTATTCCATATGTTATCGTTTGTAAGATTTTACCGAACATAATATGACCGAGCGTGGAGCAAAAATGTCGCTATTCGGAATTGGAAACTAGCATAACGCAACATATGGGTTAACAATCATCTTAAGATGCTTACGTATTGATATAAACACGAACATTTATATATTTTATCGTATTTCGAGGTGAAATTTTTTTATAAAAAGATTGTAATGTATTTTGAATGAAGATTAGCTTTCTTGTTAAATGTGGACAAAACTAGAAATGGGAAAGTCACTTTTCAATAATTGAACGCTATCTTGTTTTGTATGTATAATATGTATGTTTTTTTTACATGAAAACGATTATAAAACTGTTACAAAAAATCAATAATATTTCATGTTTTATATAAATAGCTAATGCGTTGCAGGTGATTTTTTCTTGAAGAGTAACAAACAATAAATTATTTACATTTTTCTTTTCAAAACTTTTTTTGAGGTTTCTTTTGAATAGAAAAATTATGTGCAACTAAAAGTTTCGTTTTCTTTATTTTCAATTTTTCTATTGCAAAGTAACATATTTATTTCCAACAATCAGTAAATCGTAATTTCACGTAAAATACTCAAATTTGACACTATTTTCACAAAAGATTTGGAAATTGGAGAAAAAAAATCAAAAATAACTTGAAAATTGTTAACCTTCATCAGTTTTATTAAGTTTTTTGTTCCAGTTTAAGTAGAAAACATAAGGATTTTTTTGCACAATTTTTTTCTTTTATCTTATTGTAAGAGATATAATATATAGCGCTTCACCACTTTCTTTTAGCGCTCCATCACTTTTTGTTTAGCACTACACCACTACAGCGAAGGTTTATATATTATACATTATATCAAACTAACAGATATACCAGTTGAAAAGTGTAATTTACACATACTTTAATATATGAGTTAATATACATGTCTTTTGAAAAATGAAAATTAAGATGTCTTTCTATATTCAAAAGCATATCTCGAAAGGATAAATCAAAACCTCCAATTGAGCCACATATAGTCCACGGGCCTTAGTTTGGCCATGGCTGTTTTAAGCAGTACTAAGAAGTGGAAAATTGGGTCTCTGAATGGTTCGCTTCAAAACAAAAAGATTCCATTTGAGTGGGACCCCAAATTACCTAAAATATAAAGGAAAATACTTTGAATAAAGAACTTAGGACGTTTCTTTTGAAATTATCGTGTTTTGTTTGATAAAAAAATTCTAACTATCGATCGATAAACCTAGTATGTATCCTCTTTTTTATTTTCCTACATCTTGATTTACCCCAAACTACCTAAAATATGGGGGAAATGTAAAGCTAGCGATGGAAATTACTTTGAATAAAAAACTTTGGACGTTTCTTTTGAAATTATTGTGTTTCGTTTGATAACAAAATTCTAACTATCGAGCGATAAACCTAGTATGTATCCCCTTTTTTCTCTTTCTACATCTTGATTTGTAATAAATGCACAGTTTTCACTAGGGGGAAGATTCAAGATTGTCAACATTTGTCTTGCCTAATAATAAATCTCTAAAACCATTATAATAAATTAAAAATCAGTTGCTGCAGCTGATTTTACGATGATTACACAATATTCAGAAAATGTGCAATGAATTGGAGAATAATTTGGTATTCACGATTAATAAAATAATAACAAAAAATGAAAGCAATATGCATTAATAATAATCAATCGTAGTGATACAAATAACGCAGGGCAAACTGAACATTTAGAGGTCTCAACAACAAGATAATTTGTTTTTCTTTCTAATTTGTAATTATTAGTCGGTTATAGCCTTGACATCTAGCTCGAGTATAATCTTTTTAGTATTATGTAACTGAATGTGTTATTTAAAAAATATAAACAATAAAAATAAGTAATTTTAATATTTATATGACACCAATCTATCAATCCTATTCATATTTTTTTCTTTCGCAAATATAAAAATTATAATATTTTCATTTTGTCCTTGTATCTGACAGGGAAAAGATATGGTATAATATATATTTTCCACTAATACGGTTAAATAATGATGAATGAAGATCTTTGATGATTTGTTTACCAATTTATAACACGCTGTATCACTGATTAGACATAAATTTGAATCCACACACACATAAATTTTAACCAAATAACTTTAATTTATTTTAATAATTAAAAATTAAAAGAAATTAACGATTCAAATAAATTGATCAATCATATTTATTAAATACAATTATAACAATCAAAATACTTATGTTGAAATGTATTTGTATATTCAAATAAAATTATTTTGTAACTTCTCTCAATAAAGTTGTCTTACTTACCCAATTGCCATAGAATTTTAACCACATTGTAATACCGTCAAGGGTCGTTTAAAGATGACATAGATATCCAATTATCACTGGAAATTTTGTCATACTCCAAGAAACCACCTGAAAATTGTGAAGAATAACACTAATTTTAAATTTCAACTTGTTGAATTATGAATAAAACTAAATACTAACCAACGATCATTAATTTTCCAGAGAAATTTGCAGATTCCATTGCATACCTAGTTTCATTCAACGAATAACTGCAAAAATCAAACATGTAAGGATGAAGTTTTTCATGTATGTTTCTTTTGTGACATTTGAGTAAAGTTTTCGATACAAATCTACAACCAAAATTATACTAAAAGACAAATAAAATAAATAATAATATTAAAGAAATGTCTTACTTCATATTACATATTTCACAATGCCATATGTAACGTTCTTCTCAAGGTTTGTGAATGTTTTATGTGTTTTTAATGCATGGGGACTAGAAAAACTTTTAGAATATTTACAACATATGTACGTCTTTGGTAAGTGAGTGAAAATATGATTTTCCATTTTTCTTGTCGTCAAACGTTTTCTGACAATAATCGCATCTTTAATACTATGTTTCGATAGAATCTGAATTTCGTATTATACAAATGAAACCCAAAGCTTAAAACATAAACTATTTATTTAAAATTTATTATACAAAGTAATTTCCATTATTAGCTACCACCTTATTCCACATATTGATTAAAGCAAGTATACTTTTTTTATAAAATTCTCGTGGTTTTGAATTAAAAAAATCAGAAAGGGCCGATTTCGTCTCATTCATTGCTTAGAAATTTTTACTACGCAAGAAATTTTCCATTGATCAAAATAAATGGTGATCAGAAGGTGCCAAACCCAGAGAGTATGCAGGGTGCAATAATATGTACCACTCTATGTCGTCAATTTTTTTTATTGTCATATCGGCGACATGTGGTCTGGCGTTGCAAGAGGATTTTTTGTTTTTTCCAGATTTGGCCTCTTTTGCTTTACTGCCACATTCAAACAGTCTAATTGCTCACAATACAACTGAGCTGTGACCGTTACGCTTGGTTTCAATAGTTTGAAATATAGGATTCCTTTCAAATCCCACCATACACATAGCAAATGTTTTTTTTTGTGCAGTCTGGGTCTTGCAGTTGGAATTGGTGACTGTCCAGGGGATAACCATTGTTATTTATTTTTAATATTAGATTAAAGAACCCATTTTTCATCCCTGGTAATCAATTTGTGAAGAAATGGGTCAGACTATTCTTTTTCACGTAACATTTTGCATATGCCGAGGCGATTCAATTTGTTGCAGTCGGAACCCAACACCCTGCCTTTGAACTTTTCCAATTTTTTTAAGACATCTTTGGGTACTGAACCAGGACCCACCGATTTTTCTTGATGATTCTACAATAGTCATAGTTGGATTTGTTTCAATTTGAATTTTCAGGGCTTCTTCGTCTACCTGACTACCCCATCCTCTTCTAGGTTTGTTTTTCAAATCAATATTTCCCGATTTACACACCCGACAGACAAACTGTTGCTATTATCGTTAACCTTGAAAAAAAATTTTTTTCAACTTATATCAATCTTCGAATAGTATACTAAAAATAAGAAATGTTTACATACATCTATCCTGGATGATGGTCTGGAGAGAACTGTTCAAAAATAGACGAATCCTTCCATATTCAGTAGCGAACGAGTGGAAACCAGTGACTTTTTCTTCACATTTATGACAAATTCTGGTTGATAGTTCGTCATTACTTTTTATCTACCACAAAAATTGGTATATTAAGGATTACTTTTAAAAAATTCATGTTTTTTTGTATAAAAAAACGTTGAATACGTGATAAATTTGATGCAGAGTTAATTGAATCTTCGTTTAAACCAGAATGTCACAAATCTCCCTAACTGGTAGACATTGTCAGTTGACACTTAAATAGTTTTGGCCATAGCAGAACTTTTTTTGGCCAATTATGCATTCAGAATTCCTTGAAAAATCAATATGTATCATTTTTTAGGACAAAATAGTAGAACCGATGTTTTTTGACATTTCTGACTTTTTAAAACTTCAGATATTTGAATCTATCCCAATTTTAGATCGATCAGATGTTTGCGCAAATGATACAAGCGCATGCGACGCAAGCACACAACCTGCTTAAAATTCGAAATATACAGATGTTAGGTCGATTGGGGTGAGAAATTTTTAATCTGATGTGATTTTGATTTTTATATCGTTTTCATTAAAATATGTAGGGAAGGATTTTTTTTAAGACAGAGTAAGCATTTTGATGAATTATTATAGTTTCTTTATATCAGTACACTAGACATTGTAAAAGTGAATCAATTTTCGAAGAAAAAAGATGGTCATTTACATAAAAGAAAATTTGATTTTCTAAAATCGCCCATTTGGCCTATATTTTGTGAAATTGACTACATATTGAGTTGGCAGTGCTCGTTAGGAACGTCATTTATCTCTTGTGCATCGAAAAAGTTTATCTAACCTCAAACAAACTTTTATCGAAGTTCAAAACATGTTATGTGACGAGGAAGAGTTTAATGTTCCAGTTTAGTGCGTGAAAATAGGTTGTTTCATTCCCTATAAATTTGTTATGTACGAAAATATTCAAGTACGCATATCGATCGACACGTCGTTTTTGTTTTAACTATTATATTTCAAAATGTCGGGATTGTAGACTTTTCTCCGTTTGTAGGAGCATATCGAAGACATTACATTTATATCTAATTAGATACCTTCATTATTATATCTAATATATCTAATTATTCTTCATTTTATTTCTTATACCAAGCAGCTACAAGAACTGAGAAAAGTTGAAATTGTAAAGTTCGCCAATAAATTCAAATCAGCTGAGTGAATGAACACGTTAAATATTCGAGCTGAAAAAAAATTCACAGACTGATGAAGTTTATGATTATATTATTCACTGAAAACTTGAGGGGCTCGGCAGTAAATAGTGCTAAGTGACATTTGTCACTTTTGGAAATATTAAGAAAAACAGTTTACATGCATTTAAATGCAAATAAAACTAGGAGTAACCCGACAGTACTGTCATATTTTGAGAGAATGTGGAATTATTTATTAATTTCTGTATTAAAAGTGCCAATTTTTGTAGTAAATAAAAGAAACTCAATTTTATAATTTTGGTGTATAGCACTATTTACTGTCGAGCCCCTCAAATATCAACGCTTATCACTTATATTCAAAATATCATCACTCACTTCTATATAACACACCCCTGTGCGTGTAAAGCATCCAGTATTCTCTAAAGCCATCGTGACACAATCCCAAACATAGAAAACTCCTGCAATATCTGACGCAAATATCCAATAATTGTTCAATGGCACATATTCGCAAGAATTTTCAAAATTATGTAAAAGTTTCAACGGTTGTGGATTGTGTATAGACCAATAGTAAACAGCCCCATCAACCGAGCCAGTAACGATCCTGAAATGAAAAAATGATATCCATAATTGTGAAAATCATCCATTCGAATGGGGAAAACCAGTGGCGGTTCATCCTAAAGGGCTGCGGGGCTGTAGCCCTCCCTATATAAAGTATCTTTTGTTTTTTTGTTTTTTTAATTCTTACATTCGTTTTGTACAGATGTATTATATATATGTATTAAAATAACTAATATTTTATTAAGTACTTATTACAAAATGAAAATATTAGTATTGTACTGACCTTTCCTTAAAAATTTTCACACATTTAACTTCCGATTGGTGTCCAATTAATTCAATGCTCAAATTTCCAAACATAGAAGTCACTTTGAGTTTCATATCTTTCCCGGTAGTTACTACATTTTCGTCATAAGAATTTATGATGGTGATTACACCACTATGAGGATGGAATGTCGATATACACTAAAGAAAATTATTTGTTATCATTGTCATCAATTCGAAAAATAAACGGCAGAAACTTACATATTGCCTGCACAGGTTCCAGACTAACACATTCCCATCAATCAATCCTGTTAACCAAAGGTGTGTTTGGGTATACGTGCTTGAACAAATTATCATGTTAGAATTTTCAAGATAATCTAGTTCCAGTTGGTATAACGTAAGTTGGTAAGTATTGTTGGGTGGCAAATTTGCAATATATAATTGCATGTATAGAGTTTTCCATGTACTATATTTAAATATATCACAAGAATCACCCTTAATTATGTTTAAACCGATGGATATGGCTTTCTGTCTCCATAAATTTTTACTTTCGAAGGCGCTTCTGAAAAAAATATAAATAAAAATTGTAATGCATGTATACATAAATTTGCAGGTGTTTTAAACATGAGTATTTTCATAAATTTGTAAAAATAAAAAAACCTAAATTGTTCAAATGTCATGTTGATTAAACTGATCGGATCTAGATATTTTAAGATCTGGTGGATCACTATGTCTTGCAAATAATTGATCGAGACGTCATCCTTCATAGATATCAATAATAAATGAAAAGAGCTTGCTCTGCAATCCTACTTTTTCATTATTAATATTTGAGAGACTCGGCAGTAAATAATGGTAAGCGCCAAAATTATAAAATTGAGTTTTTTTATTTATTACAAAAATTAGCATGTTTACTTCAGAAATTAATAAATAATTCCACATTCTCTCAAAAGATGGCAGTACTATGTCGAGTTACTCCTAGTGTTATTTGTACATTTATTTCAAGGGCCTACAAATTTTTTCTATAATAGTATGGAATTCCGCACTGTTTGTAGACATTTCCTGATTGTTTTTCTTTGACTAAAAATACAAAATAATAAAAAAATGTTCAAAACATGATATTCAAATAACTGACATTTAACGATATCAATCATATTGAGTTTTCCTTTCAATACACGAGAATGTTACATTATATTATACATATATATTGAATTAATATGTTTTTATGGTATTACAATTCAAAAATAAAATTTATTTATTTTCAATTGATATTAAATGATATCAATAAAATTCTCAAAATATTTTGAAATTGAAAATCTGTTGGGAAAATATTTTTCAAATAATATTTTAAAATTTTTTGCAGCCATCAATAGAGGCCACCCGTGCTTGAATAAAAAATATACTACGTTAAAAATTTTAGAATTATTATATTAGATTGTGATTAAAACCATTTTGATTTTCATTAAACGAAATTGATACGTAAATAAATAAATATTTATACACTTATATGGAAAATCATTAATCGAATAAAACAATGTCAATATAAATCATGTTTTTCAAATAGTTCAAATCATAATGGGATTTATTTTTCTGCTTTGGATTTAAATTGTGGTGATATAAAAGAATGAAAAGAGTTTTTGAAAAAATTCTGGTGTCGGTTTTAATGCTATTATTGTTTATTTTTAGAAAAATAAAAATATCATATGTTTTAAATTGGCGATTGATTTGATTTCCGTCAGGCAAAAGGTTTTTTTATTTTGAATTTATCAGAAAATAATTCCAAAAGTTCTTTTTCCTGTCGTAAGATTTTTCTTAAAAATCGGTTTAAGCTCCAAAATATTTCAGATTCAGCCTTGGGCAATAAACACAACATGCTTGTTTTGCAGCTTTATAAAAAAATGTAGTAATTGTCAGAAAAAAAACGATTTTTCAAATTATTTATTCATCTCATTATCAGAGGTTTTTAAAATAAGTCTTTGAGAAAAAATTCAATTTATTTAAAAATACAGATTTATTAAAATAGTGAAGTTGTTATCCGAGAACTTAAATTTTCTTATTTTAAATAAATTTATGTATTTTCGAAAATTTTCTGTTTCGAATTCTTATAATAAATATAATATATTTAAAATTGCAGCTTTGCTGAAATGACAATTTTATATGAAAATAAAATTAAAAAAATGAAAATTTCGAACATTACATAGTTGAAGTTTTCATATTCAGTTTTGCACATTTTTCATATGGTAACATATTCGGCTTAGTAACTGCATAAAATATAATATTCTTTATCCAAAACTTAAAAGTTTTCATATTGCTTCTTGATAATAACTTATATTACTGAAAAAAATATACCGGCACTCGTATCTTTCCTTACAATAAGAGGAAAAAATGTTTCATTGGTCGCAGCTATTAACATTGAAGAGGTTTTATGGTTTGAAACAGTTGAAAATTCATCAGTAATTCCATCATTTTTTATATATTTCTAGTAAGATTATTTCAGAAATTGACAGAAAAAAAAAAATCGAAAATGCATGGCTAGTGAAAGATAATGAAAGCATTCACCATACTCAGAAAGTGTGTAAAGGCTCGAATCATAATTTAATATTTTCGCCACCTTATTCTCCAATGGTGAACCCGAATGAAGAAATGTTTTCAGAAATAAAGTTTCACGTTCGGAATTTGCTGACGGACTCATCAAATCAGTTAAATTTGGTTGAAGTAATTAACGAGTCAGTAGCAACAGTTACATCTTCAAATTGTAACCAATA
>JAOXNN020242904.1:0-10211 GCA_028571205.2 Hydropsyche betteni
ACGTCCGAAAAGAAGACAGATAGATCAACAGAGACGACAGGTAGATCAACAGAGAGGATCGCAGAGAAGACCGATAAATGGACAGAGACGTCCGAAAAGAAGACAGATAGATCAACAGAGACGACAGGTAGATCAACAGAGAGGATCGCAGAGAAGACCGATAACTTCAGATATAAAATACGAGTACTTTTCAGTCTTTTTAAAATGAACCCAAACCTCCTGAACATCATTTCTTTGACTTTTTGCATAAACCACACAAACCTGCACCTCCCCTAACATAATCTTAACATCTTTAACAACTTCTGTCTAGCACACCTTCCTCTAGTACAGTTCAAGGTGGCTTTCTTAACGAGTAACGAACCCCTTATTAACTTAACACCCCTTCATTCAAGAAAGCCCTCGAATAGAATCTTTAAGATGCAGAACCTGTTTTTATTGCCACTCCAATGAAGAATTAATTTTCACTGACTATCTAATAGTCAAACAATCATAACATCACCCATATTATCAATCCACCTTCAAACCCTGAAAAATTGGAATACTCTCCTCGTAAAACTGCCTAGCTTAGTTATAACTACCTAGAATCCTTTATGATATTTAATGGCCCTGCCTACAAGAAATCTTTGATGGGCTGGCAGCAGAGACAGCTTACCTTAAACCCTATCTAATTTACAGTATGTGAAAGCCTGGATTCCGTTCCTTAGTACACATTTAAAATAGCTCAACTTGGTAAAATGAAAATGTTTTCTGAGAGCCATCACTAGAACTTTATTTTTAAGCTCTATTCTGATAAAACTATGGATTTCGCTTGTCATCTGGGCAATCATAATGGGCTGCCTATGTGCTTTTCATGGTATGCATCAATTCTGATGATGAAGCTAATTTCTCTTAAATGCAGCTTCTCGAACTGTACTTACCAGTAAGCTCAAACCACTCTCCACACAGAGTTTTACGCAGATGAGTTTATCCATGGATATGTATACAAGAAATCTCAATTTTTTGGTAAATGGTAGAGAAGATTCATCATCATAAATAGGAAAGGTCTGTACTCCTTTAAAGATCACACCTAGGCTAAACCTTCCTTCATAATACCCGCAGAGTAAATGAAATATATTTGGACGAGGTTCGATCTTTAGACTGGAGATTTAATAATAAAGGTCAAATTCGGCAACACTAAAACGGAATTCGCTATTCCAATTGTAAACTACCTGGAGCGAAAGAACAACTGGTTGTTGGCATTCTATAGGCTGATGATCGAAAGGTTCATTCCTTGGATGCAGGCATAGAAAAAGATATGATAAGATTATATTGCGTTAAGAATATCATTCTTCGACTAATTTCATTATCCTTAGTTGCTTCTTAACTTCCTCTGTTACAGTACCGACCTCTTGGTCTGCATTAATACGAATAATCTTTCCTCCAGAGTTCTTATAAAATTATAAGAAAGGCTCAGTCTAAGACTTGAATGTTATGAATCTCTTCTTGATTGTTGCAGGATTGTCATCTGAACGACCGCTAGTTTCAGATCGCTTCAGCAATCTTTTTTCCATTGTTTCGATAGAGCAATCAAAGTAAAATAGCGATTAAACGTGGACTGAATCTTCCATTATCGCATACCAAGCTTTAATATTGTCGATTCCTCTAGGGAAACCTAAATAGTTCAAAATCTACCATCGATAAGATACTTGCCAGACCATCCTTACTTTTATATTTTATTCTTCATTAGTTTCACTAAGGTAGTGCTTGGAACCAGCTTGCCCTCTTTGATGAATTCCTCAATAGATTTGGCTTAGGGACCACCATTTTTAAGCTCTTCTCTAAGTAAATCTCCAGTCGAAAGATGCTTATATCCATAGGTCTTTACAAGAATTTAGCACTGGGTGCCTTTGCCTGCTCCTGGGCCTCCTAAAATGAACAGCACAGAAGGTTTCTCTGCTTTAACTATTGGACGGATGTCTACCTTAGCAAACTCCGATTGAATTGATTCGTAAACTTATTTGGGTGTTTTTCGAGAATCAACAGTAATAACCTTTTCCTAAGATTGCTTTAAAATCTAGTTGATAAATGGTACAGTCATATTCTGGAAGGTTTTGAATCTCTTTTTAATTGTTTATGGGGTATCATCAAGCCTTCCTGAAGATTCACTTCTACCTACTAGCCGATTCTCCATTGTTTTTTCATCACATTAAAGATACAAAAATAGCTAGACGCTGGCGAACCCGACCATGACCTTATCCCACACATCCATATTTTCTTTATTTCTGGGGAACCCATCCAAAAGATACACTCCTTCATAATTGTAACGATCTATTTCCTATTTTACGATTTACAACAAGATTTCGCTAGGTACGAGTTTACCTTATTTCATCAAACTCTGAATGGTTTCGTACCACTGACCTTAGGTATAAGAACGAAGTAGATCTCCAGTAGAAATGTGTCGAAATCCATAGTCAAGAACAAGGTGATGGCAATTAGTACCCTTGCCTGAACCTGGTCCACCAAGGATACATATTACTGGAATGAGAGGGGGAACATTCAGCCCATCCTTTTTCATAAGTTCTAAAAACTACTTTTCGATGAGCTCAGGTTTTTAGGAATACTTAATATTTTTGAGTAGGTGTTCCTTTTAGACTCTCTCCAACAGTATGTTGACGTCCACTCTTTTTTCGGATTTGGTGTCAAAGGTTTCGGGGGGACTTAAATATATAAATCCCTTGATTTAGATGTTCTTGGATAGGTGCTTAAGCAGCTCATCGTACTGCAGACAAGATGATAGGACACCTAGGTTAAGTAAAATATACCCTCGATAATATAGTTACGGTTGCCCAACTTTTTTATCTTGTTTTCAATGAGCTTAGCGATAATTGATGTTTTGGCCATCCCTTCCTCTTTCTAAAGAAGATGTTTTTTAGAGTTTTCCTAAAGCAGAGCCCTCACTGATATGTACTTCAGTCGATAGGTTTTCAGCGTGTCTTTGAGGAATCTGGATAAATACTAAGGGTACTGTCCGTATTAACCGTCATCGAAGCTCAGCAAGAAATAGACACAAGGGTGCTTCAATTCATGGCTTTTGAGCATCTACCTCTAATACTAAGTACTCTTGAGATGGTGTCGGAGGATTTGCGAACTTTGCAGTGTGTCTACGTCATTCAATTAATTAAAATCTCAACTCGATATATATCGAGCCATTTAGGTGCTTATTAATTTTATATTTCTGGGCATCTACGCATCAACAAATTAACGCTAGAACTAATGTATTTAAACTCACCTACATTATCTACAACCCTCTTGTATGCAAACGCTTTTGAAAATATGTGGACCTTGCCTAAAATATGGGCTTTCCCAAACCCACATTAAATCGAAATCTAATTTAAGAATAGAGAAGACATACTAGTCAAATAACCAAACAGCGTACATTACATAAGCAAAATGAGATAAACTTTTAGAGAAGACAAATATTGAGAGAGATTGAAAAAGTGAAGCAATTTTGTTCTATGGATAGTTGAAGTATTAAATTTAGCTAAACAACTCTCTTCGATAATAAAACAATAGTTCCCATATAACATGTACCTTTTGGAAAGTGTTCGCCATTAGCCAACAATATCAAAATATCCTTCCGAACTAAATAAGCCTAATACAGCACCCATAATAATCGGTAGGTGTGGGGAGTTTATAAGCTGAGCTAAAATTAGAGGTTAGAGAATTAAATAGGGCCTCCTCGGAGGGCCTACTTGAATCTTTTTTAAATCAATATCCAAGTTTTAATCAGTAACACTGATTGTGTGCGCGTTGCCCTATTCCGGAGCGACACCACACTTTTTCTAAACAAAAGAAATTCTATAATCTAAATTATTATGTTAAGGAAGTACCCCCACCCTTAGAGTGCTCAGTACGTCGGAACCTCCAACTCAGCTGATGTTTTCTATAAAAAGAGTTAGTTCTAATCCTCTGCACTCCTCAAATTTAATCACTTGATTGACAACAACTCCATAGCTACACTCCTACAACTCTATGCTCAGCGATCTTAGTTGTATGCTCGAGCTGTCTATTCTGTGCAATAGTCGAGCCTAAAATTGATTTAGGTTAAGAGGTACTGCATTAAAAGTTAAAAATGCTTTGTGGCTGCCTCCAGATTGCTAAAAGCTATTGCTGAGGCCTGTGAACTGGCATCTGATAGTGAGTTAGGCGTGTAGATTAATTAAAATCTTCTATTCTAGTATGAAGAGGAGGTCGTGCTAGTTGCACTGCCTCTGTTCCGATTTACACCTTAACACCAACTTACCCAACTGAAGAGCCTTCTGCTCAAGCTTGATACCAGAACCCTGCATGAAAAAATGTTCGTCAAGAAGGCTCTAAAATGTAGAAGTATTGAAGAGGTGTAACGTGAGTTATGTTACTTTACCAGGGTAGCTTCTGTAAAGTTAGGTGCTCTATTGAGAAGTCGAAGGGAAGAACACTCTTCCTGCAACTACTACTCGAAGTCTACCATAAGAAAACGAGGGAAGTAGAACATTCTTTAACAGGCAAATAGAACATTCCGTCGGTAGACAAACTCAATAAAAAAATAAAGTCTTAAACCATCTAAATGCAATACTCGCAGCCAATAGACTTCAGCAGATAGAGGCATCCGGCTATTGAAGATTCTGAATGATAAAAGTTGTGAGAGAAATATGGCAAAACAACTCTGTTAATCAACATTAACGGACAAATTTAGCATGAATTGCAGTTCATTGTGGACTCAAACTGATTCGATTAATGCCCATAACCAGAGTAGGAAATTCCCATCTTTGGTATCCAACCAGGTAAATTTAAGAATATTGCCTACAGTTACACCTGTGAGTATCAGTATCAGATAGATATCTGTAACCTAGCACGAACGTCCTAAACATCGCTAAGAAAACAAACGAGTATCGATGTAGAATGTGGCTACGTATATCAGTCAACCCCAAAAGATGCCTCCTGAAAGAACCTCAGTAAAGAGATCTTCTAACAAAATACCTCAGAATTTAACATATGAGAGTTAAATAGAGGAAATCAGACTGGAAACAGTTTCCATCGAACCAGAATAAAAACCTTAAAATGTTTTAAATCTTAAGTAGTAACGCAATCTTAACTAAATTAAAGTACATTAATAAAAGAAAACAGACATTCAGTAAACTCCTCTCCCTAAGTCTACAGCCCCCTAAATCGTAAAGCAGCCCTAACATAAAACTAGTCCTAGGGTATCCAATAAGAGTGATAAGTTGAGAAGGATAAAATAGAAGTTGTAGATGCTAGATTTATCACCTGCTTCTCTCTTCCAGTAGTCAATATCTAAACTTAATATCATGGGTAAAGCAGTATCGAGCGCTGCGACTTCGCTGAAACCCCTGCCGAAAAAGTATGTATGGCAAGTTCCAATGTTTTTCCTCTACAAACAATTTCTGCAGTAGCGTATCAAATTAATAGCGACATACAGCATGAAATATCCAAACAATATGATAACTTCTTTGGTGTCAGCCATGAGGGATGTGGAGAAGTAGAACTCTGAGATCGAGCAGGCTCTAAAAAAAATGGTAGTGAATATACTCAGTAAGGTCAAAAAACAGTCTTTACAATTGGAGTCCGACATCTAAACTCACATAAATCTTAACTTCGTTGAGGAGCCTAAATTCCTAACCCTTAAATTGTGCTATGAACATCTATGTTAGGTGATAACCTAGAATTTAAAAGTCAAGGGAATATATGGCTATTGTGTAAGGTTATGTGATTCGTTACTCCTTCTTCTTAAGAAATCACTCTTACTGCAAGAACACAATAAAGCGCTTGATAACCCAGATATTACTTAGAGTTATATGAAGGAGAGGATGTTGCTACTTGAAAGCAGCATAGACAATATAGTCGAAGGGTAAAATATCTGACATAATGACTGTTTATTTATTTTCAATTTACTCTTCAGAATACATACCCAGAGTTATCCAACAAAGTGAATTATATTTAGAATAAGTTTGAAGTATCACTGCCAAAACTGTTCCAAAGATAACTGCTATCTAGCCACCTCAGGACATTTCGATTTTAGAGATTTCGCTACATTCCCCAAATAGTTAACTGTGTACTCATGCACTACACCCTGCCTCAGCAACTTCAGCAATAGACAGACGAATACCCAAGTCTATTGTGTATCCTTACTTAGAAGTTGCTTTACGAATAATGAATTCTGCAGCAGTTACAAGCAGAAATTATCAGATTTTAACATTAAATTATTCACTAGCAGTTGGAACTCTCTCGTAGTTTAGTATGTTCCGTTAATACTACCATCGAATAATAACTTCAGTTTCTTGTGTTGAAGTATTCTGGCGATATCATTCGTGTTCCCATCAACCACGAAATTAGATACAATAGTGCACATTGGCAGACAATTATGAAGCATCGATTAGTTATCCAGTAATTTTAATATGCACTGTAGCGATACTTCCATCCCTGCTAGTGCCCAAAATATGCGTTGGGTTAAAGTTTTGTTATTCTTAGCAATACTTGCCAATCCCTACGATACCCTGGATTAGTCAATAGCCGCGTATATACGATTAAATTTGAGGATACTGCCGATGAACTCAAATAAATGTATTTGTAGGGATGTGCTAACTAGGCAGCACAAGTGCTACAGGGATTACTGAAGGGGTGGGTCTTTACACCAGGTAAATCCCTCTATTACTTTAGACTCTTTTACTATAAAATGCTGCAGTTTGTTTAATAGCATCTGCATAAGAACATCCCATTTTCTCCATTAAGACTCCCTTGACAGCTCCACCAACAGTTTGAAACATACGTAGGGGTTCTATTCAAAATTGACTTTCTGAACTAGCTGCTGAGAGGTCATTTCCCGCCATATGATTTTGCTATATTCCGCCATCAATGAATTTCGACGTTGGATATTGGTCGACTCTTTATCTTTCTTTGCCTGTACTTCCCCAAGCTATCTGTGATAGTTTTCCTTCAGGATGTTTTAGTTAGTGTAGTGACCTTCAGGGCTAGTCTATCTCTCAAACATGAATTAATATTTTAATTAAATTCTGTACAGATCAGAAGGTAGAATACACTGTCAGTAGCCCCGAACTCTCTGCACCTCCCGGTAGGCTCTGTCAAGCAACTGCATCTTCTAAGTGAATAGTTATTACAAAAGTTTACTTTACTGGGGTACTTACATACTTAGCTGTTTTCTTACTTAATTGTGGCGGTCTATTAGGCTTTTCTTTGCCTAGTTGTAGGCCACCCTTAGTTGTGAAGGGGTAGTGCTCTCCTAATAGTCAACATTGAGTACTGCACTTACTGTAATATCATTAAAAATAGCTCTTTTTCTTATTCTCTCAATGGTGTCTATTGAGTTGGAGTGCTTTTTTAGGGGAGTTAATATCTGCTGAAGTACCTGAAGTACCTTACCCTTTTAAACAGCTTCAGGGGTAATGTTGTAACCCTGAAATTAATGTTTGGCTATATTCAGCAACGCCTATCTGTACTTCCCCTTCAAAATATCAATATTCTTCAGATACTCCTAACAAAGATCTGATGATTTCTTGTGCCATGGACAGTTAGGGTTGCTGCTATTTGGAATTATACTTTCTATTGCCTTTTTGTAGGTTTTCAGACAGTTAGGTTCAACGTTCTATCTACCGCTACTACTCGCTGTAGTCTTTTAGTTTATAGAAGAATAATTGTTCAGTTGAGTGCTTTGCTCCTGGACAACCTTCTTCAGTTTTAGATTTTACTCCTTCAAAGCCTCTATTATCTTATGCTGTCTCTCTATCACATCTTTATCCTTATCAGTGCTTTCTTCCGAATCTGTGACAGTATAAGGTTTAGTCTCCACTTTTTTGGCGTTGGTTGCAAATCTGAGGGTTGAAAGTGTCTGGTAGAAATTCATGGCAGCTGGTGAGAGTGTGCAGATTATCATTGTCATTGAATTACCATTTAGAGAGTTTGAGAGGAGTCTGGTTAGTTTAGAGTCTCTGAAAGGCACATGAACCCTAAATTAATATTCAATATTACCCTTTCTTATTTTTGGATAGTTTACTGATTACATTGGACAGTACAAACAGACTTTTATTGATGTATGCGGTCTCCTAGTTCCCTTCCATCGATCTATCCTCATCTTGCAGGCGTTAACTACCAGCCAAATCCACTAAATTTAGACAGTTTTTGACCTTCCCAGTATCATCAACTATTTTCTATGGTTAAGTTCATATGTACTATCTGGAAGATGGTATGGGATCTAGAAGAGTGATCGTGAAAACTCTTCTCCTTGTATATTCTCTGTTACTCTCCTAAAATCAGAAGTTTTTATGCATCTCTCAGACTTTCAGCCTTGTATTGTTTGAGTCCCTGTACTTGAACGCCCTGTTGGTCCTACTGAATACGTAGATTCTGAGCCCCTGGAGTTAGTAGATCATTTATCTGCTCATTGTAAATCTACAGGTAGCTGATTGCTAGATGCCGTTTGGTGCTTGACGAAAACTTAGAGTAGATCATTTTCATTGAGTAACTGATAATCCCCTCATAGTTCTCATCGCCCAGCATCGTATAAGTCTTACCCGATGTAGTTTGCCCATACATAAATATCGTGCCATTGAGCCCCTGCAGAAAACTCTACACTGTCTTTGCACATGAGGATTAGAATATGTGACTGGTGGTGGCTTACTGTCCGAATGCGTAATCAAAGCCAAAGGAGTAGTTACAGAATGTTTATGAGTGTTTTTTCTTACCTCCCGATTGCTAACAGAGAGGTTGGGAACGCCGAGGTATTGAGAGGACTGTGTTGGACTTTTAATCTACAAGCCATACAGACTCATCTTCGAATTCGTTGAGGATAGGTCGCATCCTGACAGCTACTTGAACTTTGGGATTGGAAGTACTCATAACGTATAAATTTATAATCTTAACTCCAACTTATTATCCACTCAACTCACCCTACTTCTACATTTACATTTCGGAGGCATCAGCTATTTACATAAATATGTGTTATTCGTGAGTATTGAGATGAAGATTGAATCTTAGGTAATTAGTGATAATTAAATGAAAGTAAAGTCAAGAGAAGTAGAACTGATTAAAATCTAAAATATAATTTGTGTTTCAGGCTGACAAACATAATATGGTTTATTCATATTTTTGATGAACACTAATAAAATTCACAACAAGTAACGCCAACGCTCAATATCTTCAAACAAATTTTATGTGTCTTCTCCTAAAATAGCCTTTATGACGAATAAATACCCTCCCAACAGACTATCTAATCGCCTCAACCTTCGAAACCCTCTACATAATCAAATCACTATTATAAACCCTCTCTGTAGGTCGCTCTCCAATACCCAACGAACTGCAATTGGACGAAGTACTTAAAAGCAATCTGAACAACGCATAAATACTAGTTCCTATATGCAACAGAGTATGCCAAATTCCAACAAGGTTATTTGTCTACAATCGAAGGCATTGGAGCTTAAACGTAAGGGTATGCAACAGCAACCAGTTCATAATTCTATTGGTCAGATGAATTCGAAAGTACCTGTTACTGTAGCTGTATCCAGATAACACTGTCAGTCTAAAATTATGTAACGACCTCAGCTTCTTTTTCAGAAGAGTGTGTTTCATACCTCAAATAACCTTTAAAAAGGGGTAATAGCTACAGAGGTGAATATTAACAGAACACACAGGCTCTCCCCGTCTAGTTCGATACCCATCAAGAGAGAATTTAATAGGTGTGGCTTTATTTCTCCATCATTACAGGAGTGCGCTGGACTACAGATAAGTGCATATGAAAGTCGTACTACTCAGACAATGTCGTTTCCAGTATCTTGCGGTCATCCTTCTTCACCATTAAATAATACTGGCAGTCAAATTTCAATAAATTTCTAAAACAGAGGTTTGGTTGCTCAGTAATAAAACACATTTAAGAGGAGCAGTCAAGAGCAGTTAATCCCATGCACACCGAGCTGCACAGTTCTTGGCAAATCAGCACAAAATGACTCGATCTTCCTCGCAACTCCATCGTCAAGCAATATAAATTCAAGAATAGCTTATGAGAGGAAACCCTCGTAAACTACATCCAGCCAATAAACAGTGATGTCAGCCACCTAGAGTCCTAATGTCTGCCGAATAGAAAACGACAATTTGCTTATTTCAGGGTTAATGTAATATGGTAGAATTAGCCAGTCATATTTGTATCCAGACGATTAACAAAAGAA
>JAOXNN020242945.1:0-10203 GCA_028571205.2 Hydropsyche betteni
CCTCATCGTATAGTATGTATCTGTTAATTTTTTTTTCAAAATGGGGTTTATATCATACTTATGTTCATAATTGTTTTAAAAATATAAATATCAGAATGAAACGGAATAACTTCATTGCTAGAAAAAACCATTTTTTCTCATGATTAACATATGAAACTTAATCGTTATATTATATTTGGTCCAAGTGGTGCATGTTACATAAACCTTTCTCATTTTTTTACATTAATTTTCATAAATATTAAAAATACATGAATTTTTTTACAAATTTTGAGAAAATAAACTAAAAAATTAATTTATTAAATTATTAATTAATTTTTTAGTTCCACCGTAGTTTTAGATTCAGTTTTTTAGTTTGTTAGTTAATTTCTCACAGGCTTAATTTTCTTTTATGAATTTTGAAAATAAATATATACAAAAAGTTTTGATTTCTCTAAAAAAAATCATATGCATTAAAATTTGTGAGCCATATTTTTTATGTGTTTTTTCATACTTATTGTTAGTACAATTAGCTTGAGGAGTCTAATGTTATAATTTAAGCATGCTGCTAATATAAATTTTTCTTATTTATTTATTCCTTTTATTTCGTAGATCAATTTATGGACATTTACAACTTTTGAATATCAATCTATTTATTTCATGAAAAGAAAATTTTCAAAATATCTATTTCGCTCATATTTATCAATGTTTATTTTGTTCCAAAAAATTTCGTGATCTATATTAGTGTGAAAATATTATAATATTGTTAACTTAACTTTGTGTAATTGTATTAAATCAGAGCAGTGCAATTTTAGAAACAGTTTTAAATGGACTTCCACTATCTTTGCGTTTGGCTTCGATGCAAATTAGTAATCTTGCACAAAGACCGTTAAAGTATTTTGCTCTAACTACCACTCCTTCTCAACAACATTTTACACAAGAAAGGAATTTGAACTATATTGGTTTGTTGTTTTATTGTAATATTTTTCATAAATTCCAGAAACTACTACATATCCATATTTTTCATAGACTTCGAAAAATTTTGGAAAAAGGATTAAGGAATTTGTTTTTATTTTCATAAATAAGCTAACAAAACTAATACAGATTTGCTTTTTGTGCAGACATAGAAATTTCAAATTTGTGGTTCTTTCTATTAGTATTAAAATAACACAAACAATAATCAAGAAAATAATTATTTTTTGAATTAGCATGTACCGGGTATTTCTCAACTTACAGTGGAGATACCTTCCTGAATCTCACAATCAGTTGAAAATTAAATCTATACAAAAAAAAAATCGATCAATTTTGCAACTGATTATAACTATTAACTAAGAATTATAGTTATGCTATAGCTAATTATAATTAGTTATAACTAAGAATTATTGCATAGAAATTTTAATATATTAAAATTTCTATACAATAATTCGAATGAGTCTACATTTTTTTTCCAAAATGCATTAGGCATACATACATAGGTGATGATAGTTCGTGATTTATTGTTAGTGTGAGTAACTTTCGAAAAAATTAATTAAAAAATATATTTACATGTATTATTTTTCTTCGGTTGCAAGTGCGAACCATCGTAAGTTGAGGACTACCTATATTTCATTGGGTGTTATGAAATTATGACTGTTGGATGTATTCGCAATCTTAAAAAGGCTTTTCTTTTCCTCAAAGGAATAATTTTAAGTTTCAAATATTTTACAAATTTATATTTGAAGTTTAAAATAGAGATGAAAATTTTGACATATTTTTGATATAATAGGTGCAGCTGCACCCGCAGCAGCAAGACCCGTATTCCAAGATCCAGTCCAAGATTCAGTCTTCGATTCTGATATAGTTGAAAGATTTGAATCAGAAGAAGCAGATAATGCAATGTCATTAACAACTACTGAAGCAATTACGACAACAGAACTTCCGATATCTAAATTAGCTGCATATAACTTGGATAAATATCAATGGCTAGAACAATATTTATCTGAAAACGCACATACAATTGTATTACCAAACAGTGCAAACACTACTGTAACATACAAATTGAAGATAAATACGGTAAGTTTTATAGTATAAAAGTTATATTTTGAATAATTCAGGTTAATCTCTAAATTTAAATTTACCAAAATCTTATGAAAAATATGGCTATAATTAATTCAGAACTTTTTTCTCAGGCTAAATATGATAAATACGAAGAAAAACCATGTGAAAATAGTATTGGTGGGGGCGTAGGTGTGTGCAAATATTTAACAGATTGTGAAGTGCTCGATCAGGGATTCCAAGATTTAACCACGTATTTATGGCATTCTTGTGATTCAAATGGGTATGTAACCTTCTTCATTTTCAATGAATCATTTGAATGACCTTTAGATGACGAAAATTTTTGATTTCAGATATGCCGGTATATGTAGCAAACCAATAGCGCCATGATAACATTTACATTAGAATTTGCAATAAGTTTGTGAGTGGAGATTAAAAGAATGAGTTTAAATAAATCCTAATACTACAATGAATGGTTTGAGTATTTTGTAATTTTTTAATTATAAAGATTTATTTGAATAACGAAACATGGATGTATTTTTACAATATTTATTTTTAACAAAAATCTTGAATTTGATTGTTTTATATACAAGGATTTTTTGTTGTTAATCCAGCTTTTTCTAAATCTTCTTTATTCACACGCCCTTCATTGACACGAATTTCTAATCTGAAAAAAGACGAAAAATTATAATTTTATATTCTTAAAATAATAAATTTTGATGTAAAGAACAATTTTTTCAACCTAGACTTGGTATGAGTAACAGACCAAAACTCTGGCATATATTTTGGTTTCATTGACGTCAGAAAATGTTCTCTCCATATTTTTTCAAGTTCTAACAATCCACCTGATCTATTAACGAAGTAATCTACTACAATTCGACCATGTGATTCATAGAGGCTGTTTTCTGATCTACAATTATTGAATGATAAATTAATATTACTTAAACTAAATATGAATTGTTATTTTTGAAAATAAAATTATTCCAACAATATTTTCTTGAAGATATTTTAAGTTATAATAAGTGAATACATATAAGATCCAATATTAGGTAAACCAGTACAGTGAAATTTTACTACAATTTTTGATCATGTTTCTTTCCTAGTATTTCATAATTATGGAAACATATTTGAACATACAAAAATTGCACAAAATAATTATAAGTAATTAAACAAGCAAAAACAAACCGATAATCCAAATCACAAGCAGTTACCAAGAGCTCGTTTGTTATAACTTTTGCAGTAGGGAAAAATTGAAAGATTTCTCTCTCTAGATCAAGCTTTCGTTCGTCCGGAATACTATGCTTCGATGAAGCGACTAATAAGGCTCGTGCTGCAGATTTGACTTTTCTGAACACAAAAATAAGATTTATGCATGTTTTTAATTTTGTAAATAATGTATTTTATAGCAGAAACGTTACCTTATACGAGGATCTTCTATGATTTTCGGTTGGCCAGTATTAGTGATAGGAGCATTGCAAATTTGTGCTAAATGAGTTCTCATACTTTGATCTCTAATATTGCTCAATTGATGACAATTCATACAAAGTAAAAGCACATCATGACTAGAATGATCTTTCATAACAACTGAAAAATAAAGTATTAGTAATGTGTAAAAAATAAATATTTTTAATTGTGTATAAAAAAAAATACGTGGAAACAATCTTCTATATTCTCTGGGAACAACATTTTTCTTGATATAGGATTCTGTGGGACCACATACTACACAGATTTTCTTTCGTGGCATTTGGTAAAAAAGTCCAACCGTTCCTACACTTCTACCAGCTGGTTCAAATTTTAATTTTATGGTAAACGGATCATCACATAAGACTTCAGCTAACTCTTTTTCAACATACCTATAATAGAAAATAAATTTATAAATTCAAATCCTAATTTCAGCCTGAGAATAAAAAATTCTAATTCTAGAAAATTTAGGTAATCCAATATCAATTAAGCATGATGCAATCTGAATTATTAATTCTGTAAAAGTTTATAATCACCATTCAGCTTTTTTTCTATCACAAGTACAAAGAGTTTCACCATCTGCAGTTTTCATATAACAATTTTCATACACAACCTTATTTTTTATACAAGAAGTGTAACTCCGCCTTTGAGATTTCGTATTCAATCTTAAATATAAAAATGTTATTTTAGGAGAAATTTGAAAAAATATTTAATGTATCAAAATAACTTACGAATCTCGTTGTTCCTTACTAATAAGATTTGTAAAATCTACGTTACTAACTCGTGGTTGTTTATTTGAAAATTTTACATTAATGAACTTTTTGCATATATTTTCAATTTCTTCCCAATTTGGCTTGCGAAATAATTTATATAAATTGTAATAGATATTTTGTTTCAATAATTTAGTGATAAAATATTCGAAAAGTCCTATAGATACATTTGCGTCATCCGCTGCATATTTTATTTGCCTTTCCGACAAAGTATCGGCTTCCCAATCAGAACAACGAATTTGCCAATGTTTATCCATTTTTAACTAACATAAAACAGTTTTATACACATATTGTACAATATTTTTAATAAAATATTATGAAGTTTGAATTGACTCAAAAATAATTTTGAGAGTATTTTTAATAAAATAATTTTAAAATTATAAATTCTAACATTCAAATGCCTTTCGGCTAATGACGCTAATCCTTCAGGTTTTTCTTGATTCAAGACGGCCAGATGTCGTAGATCCAATACTCCATTGACTCTTACAGCATAATCGTTCCATAAATATTTAGCATCATCAGAAGGTGCTACGCCTATTTTAAAAATAGATGGATCTTCCAACAGAATCTGTAAAATTTAATTAATTTAAGTTATTTTATCACCATAAAACAACAAAGTATATATTTCCTACTTGCCTTCAATTCGCGTGGAACATATTGAATCTTAGAAAGTCTTATCAAAGTACATTCTCCATTACTCGAAGCAAGCTGAATTAAAGCAACTGGATGACGAGAGCCGTTTTTAGTTACCCATTCGCAATCGAAACCTAGAATCCTTTGTTCGGTGAATAGCCTGAAAACAAATATATACTTCACAATTAGTTAACCCATTCCAAAACGGGGGAAATAAAATTAATTAAACGTACGTATTGATCTTCTTAACAGCTTCCTCGCATGATTTGTGGTCATTGACGATGTGTATTTTTTTTTCCTTGGATGACAGATAAGGAAAAATTTTTTTAAGAATACTATTTTTGTATCGATACAAAACCAACGCCAGACCAGCAAAACCAGCTACTATTAAGTGTGTGGCCAGTCGGGTCTCGTATTTTTCTGGATTTGTCGTCATATTTTCATAAAATTCTGACTGTGAAAAGTTTTCACATCGGAAAATTATTTTAACCTATAAATATTGACAATTGTACTAACCACAAACTTTGACAGCTCGTAAGAAAGTTCTTCATGTTGACCAATATTAGTACATATTGAATTGAGAAATGCAATTATATTTGTCATAGTAATATAAAAAAGGATGTAGCTATTTGCAGTTACACTAACTGCGAATTATTGGCTATTTGCAGTTACACTAACTGCGAATTATCGGCTATTTGCAGTAACACTAACTGCGAATTATTGGATATTTGCAGTTACAATGACAGAGTGACGTAATGGAATACGTGTGGAATACGTAATGGAATGGACGTTGTCGTAATGGAATATTTTTTCACATTGAACTTTTATTGATTTTTGTGATAAAACTTTTATTAAATTTAATTATCATTGTATGTATACTTTTAAAATATTTTTCAATATAAAAAAAAAAGAAATAATTATATACATATATACAAAAATTATATACAAAAAACATTTTTTACGTTACAATTATTAATGATTTGCGTATTCCCCCTCGGAAATTGACGTATTGCCCCCCTGTGGGGCGTACGTCTTACGTTGGGAAATACTCTAGAAATTCACAATAAAAATTTAAAAATTAAATTTAATAAAAGTTTTATCACAAAAATCAATAAAAGTTCAATGTGAAAAAATATACTATTACGACAACTGTCACTCTGTCATTGTAACTGCAAATAGCCAATAATTCACAGTTAGTGTTACTGCAAATACCCGATAATTCACAGTTAGTGTAACTGCAAATAGCCACATCCTAAAAATTATAGATTCAAATACCAATTTAAAAAATCAGAATCTGATTCCATTGCATAGTTGTATTAATTTTTAGATATATAATAAAAAGTTCGTGCAAAATATGACATGCAAAAATCAATTGTTTCAGAATCGCCGTTATTGCATTGTGCAGTTGCGTGTAAAATTCTATTACATAATTCAAATAATGAATGTGGATTATATATACGTGATAAGAAAACAACTATTCGTAGAATTAAAAAAAAAAAGTTTTCTTTATAAAAAAATTGACCATCAAATTTATTTTCTGATCTTCGCTCCATAGCCGAAATATGTACACAGATAGGCCTCGATTTACGACCGTAAATTCATAAAATTTAAATCATAGATCTATGCTATATATAAGCAGTGTGAATATTATATTTCACAATAAAATCACAAGCAGTACCTAACTGGTGTACACGCACGTAATTTCGGGCAACGACATTTGAGGTTATACTGAATAAAATCTGTCACTTGACTACATTTGACGTTTCCTTAATTTTCCATTCAACAATTGTTATAATCCACAGTCGTCGCGGTTCGTTGTCGAAGTATTGACAACCACAGAGATATATACGCAATTGCGAATTGTCACTTTGACAGCCATCTGTCAGTTTGACTGCCATCTATCGAGCTGTGGCGATACTTATTAAGTATCGCAAACTGTTGGTATCGGAGCGGTCCACTGGCGTCTGTCGGTTGCATTAGCACCGATTTTATTTAATTTCTATGGTTTCGAAATACGAATTCAAATGTCAATTTATTTTTAGATTTCGTTTCAATAAATGGTATTAAAATAATAAATATTATCCGTCGTCGGATGTTATGTACTGTCGTCGACGTCATTTTATCACGCTTCCTAAAATAGGTATTTTTAGTTTTCCCGGAAATGAATGCGGCCGGCGCTTTTGTTATTGTTTCGTTGTCGTCTTTCGAGGAGTTTGGTTTAGTATGTGATATATGATATATGATTATTGTAATTGTAATTATAATAATCATATATCATATATCACATACAAAACCAAACTCCTCGAAAGACGACAACGAAACAATAACAAAAGCGTCGGCCAAATTCATTTCCGGGAAAACTAAAAATATCTCTTTTAGGAAGCGTAATAAAATGACGTCGACGACGGTACATAACATCCGACGACGGATAATATTTATTATTATAATAAATATTATCCTATCGTTTTACTAGACAGTTAACAGTAATATATTTTTAACGTACTTTACCAATATTAAAGGTATTTTATAAAAAAAAAATAAAACTATGATATGATATTCTTTTTCTTTTTTATATATAAAAATGAATCGCCGTGTCTTGAAACGCTAAAACTTCAAAATCGCTTGACCGATTTGGATAATTTTTTTTGTTCGCTTTAACGGGTGGTTTAAAAAGAAAAATAATAAGGAAATTCCTAAAGAAAAGCTGAAAAATAATGTAAGTAATTTTGTATGGAAAATTACAAAGCCACGCCGCGTATTGATTGTGACAATAATTACAATCGGTATACCGGTGTGTGCAGAACGCTTATTTGAATCAGTCCACCTTCCTATACACATCCTGTCATTCAAGAAGACAACGGGACAACGGGCGCTATTTTCAGATGAAAATAAATCCAGTATTTAGAATCGAAGATCTGTCGTTTTTTTTAAATTTAGTTGCCTTGGTTATGCAATTCATAGAATCATACTTAACAATTCATGCCGTGTCAATCTGAATTATTATTAGTTATGTAAAATAAAAATTAAAAATGAAGTTGATTATTAAAAATATTCCCTACTAAGACTCAATTTATTCATTAACAAGCTGTTATAATACAGATTAGCAGGACAACTTCAGCCGGGTTCGGCTAGTATATTGATAAATATACAAGATATAATAACAAAAATAATGGAATCGTTCAAAACCCTGTACTCTAGTTCTTATTAATTATTTTTTGATACAACAATAATGTTTCATTGATAACTATGCGATCTATGAATACCGACATACCCATAATATATGAATTTAATTAATAGATTGCTGAAAACTTGTATCGTCATCAAAAATTTTAAATATAGTAATATAAAATTATTAAAAAAAATCAATGTCATTTTAAACTATTGTATTTTTATTTTACAGTTTCGAAGAATATTTTGATTACATTCAAATCACATGGAGACAATGAATAATTTGTCATAATTCATCAATATTATATTCCCGATTTTATTTGACATTAAAAGTCAAAACTTTGAAATTTATAAGAAATATAAATATCGAATATGTTAAATATTATTTAATTTTGTATAATTGCATATTTAAAAAAAATAATGCATTTTAAGCTGTTAATTTTGGTAAAAAAATGAATAAATAACAAAAGTATTATTTGAAATTTTTTATCTATTCATCAATAATTGAGTTTAATAATTATATGTGATGTATTTAATCATATGTTTGACGTATTTGATATATGCTAATAAATGTTTTTATTCATTCAGTAATGATTTTCATTTTTACATAAATCTCAATCCTTTTTAATGTTTTATTTCACCTTGATTTGTCGAAAACAATAGGTACTTATTACATTACCTATTGATATTAAAAGATTATGAATGATAATACTAATAACAATAAAAAATATTTAAAACCACTGCTTTTTTTTTAGAAGTGACGGATCATCATAATAATAATTACCGTCGTATTTTTTGGTGGTTTATTCGATGTTTCAAATTTTTTTTTCGATATTTTGATAAGCTGAAAAAAATCACTCATATAATGTCAGATTTGGATAATTGAATGATTTATTTTCCAACCACTAAGTTATTGCCGTTATTTGATTACAACACATTCTACTCTAGATAAATGAAATATACAGAGTGGTTCAAATGTCTGGGATATATTCAGCCCCACTATGCCGTATGGGTCTATGAATGATATTTATTAAAACAATTTTTTTATTATCCGGGCACAATTGCACTTGACGTACAAAACATAAACCTCTGTGCTTTAAATGATTTTAATTTTTCGAGGTGGGATAATTTACATACCACCGTGCAGCAAAGGTTGAAAAAAAGGTGGGACATTTTTCATATCATTGTGCTTCAAAGGATTAATCAGAGCAGAGTTGGAGTAAGCATTTTAATACCAGAGCCGATCAATTCAAAAGAATCGTCACTCCGAAAATACACCAAATTCTCTTTTTGCACGGGGGATACGTTCCAAAAACTACCGTGCAAAAAAAGATAAGGTGTTCATATAAAAATCGTAGATAGGTTCCAACTAGTAAATAAATAACGGTAATTTTTTATTATATATATTATTTAAAAATATATTTAACATAATTATGTCATCATTCAATATCACTACTAGATAATAAACGTGCCCGTTTTCTGTTTTTTTTTTTGTGGCGAAAAATTACTTTCGTCGCTGGAAATTTTTATTGGTGATTTATCTACAAGTGTATTTTGTATTTTGAATAAAATTTCAATCTTCTGTTTCATTGATTTTAAATAAAAATTTGGTTACCCAATTCTGTGAATTCGTTTTTTTAAGTTCTTTATATGATTCTTCATAACGTGTTATAATCATTTTTAAATCACGCTGGAATTACACAGCTTGTTCAACATTGTCATCATTTGTAAGGAACAGGTGTCCAAGTTTATTGACTAATTGGAGTCCTTCTAGAATTGTATTTGCTGATAGTGGAATCACTTCTTCAGTATTTGATTTTTTCTTTTTTTTTAAACCGTGTTAAAGTGAAAAAAATCAATGTAAAAAAAATAATCGGTTCTCTTTTTTGGACAGTGTTATTTCGAATCCGTGCAAAAAGAGAATTAGGTGTATAATACGATATCAGGATTTCTGCACTCAACGTCAAAGTGCACGCACGTAGCTTAAAAGAAAATAATATAGATTTCCCCATATTTATTATTTATTTTATAATTAAAATGATTATATTTTGTTTGAAATAATAAGTTAAAATCTTAAATTCGCGTAATATATTTTTTGAAATAGATGAAATACGTTTTTTTTTTTAGATTTTTTGTTTTCGAGGTTTTAATATGGAAAACG
>JAOXNN020242969.1:0-10200 GCA_028571205.2 Hydropsyche betteni
GGTCGTTGTCACCCGTCAGACGTGCAATTTTCACAGTTTTTTTCCTCCCATTCAACCAGTTTATTTTTTTCATCCATAATTATGAGATCTAAACCTTGCCATCCAACTACCCTAATTCTCAATCTCACAGAAATGAATCAGATAAGTTCACCCGATATTAATCTGCAGGGTTTTGCATCCAATACAATTAAGGAACACACTAACCAACCAATTTTGTCAACTATGCATAATTAGATACACTCTAAACAGCGATACACATCCAATCTTATTGGGTACAGAAGCAATACAAGGTAGAATCTGCTCAGCAGAGAAAGTAAATCAAGCTGCAGTAAAAATCGACATAGTTAATCAGTGATGCACAATAGTAAAGATTCTGATGTGACTCTTGTTCAAAATAAAACACTAGAACTCAATTCTAAAAGTAGACGATATAAGAGACTCTATACATCACAATAAACTAGTTTTAACAGTAAACAACCTTTGCTGTTAGATGTGTCTACGGTATTGAAGTCGGTCGTCAGTTCTTTGAGACCAACCAGTACTCAGTAGAAGTTAAGGAGAGGGAAACTGCAAAAAATAGGCAGGTTGTCGTCATAATAACCTAATTAAATTCCTAGCATCAATAGGTGTTTGTTTTAAATGCCCCTCCCCAAACAATAACAAGACAACCCTTAGAATGTTCGTTGTAGAACTCTCCAAGACTTCAACACTGTCAGTCTCATCAGGACTTAACCCCCACTGTAAAAGGCAAATGAGAATTTTCGACGGAAAACTCTATAAAAAATACAATTATCCTTCGCCTAGCATCTATTTGCCACTACAAGTTATCTTAACAACGAGTTTAGACCTAGAAAAGTACACAAAACTCTAAAAACATTCAAAAGGTAGTCACAGAAATCCACAGCACAGCCTACTAACTGCCGTTTAAGATTTAATCAGCTGAATATTTAAGTAAAAGAATTACACCCTAGGAAAAAGCGTATGCGTACATGTGCAACTCCTGTTTAGTTGGTGTAGAAGATGAAACGCTTCCAATATTTGGCGTAGAGACAGCCAGTTTCTATCGTAAACTTAAATAAATCGTAAAAATATAGGAGATTAGCAGACCCCATAATATCTCCATGGGTAGGAACACTGTAGGATTTCAATGGTTTTTGATATTGTTAGAGACACAGTAAATAATAAGTCTTTAAGTCAAAAAAGGGAGGCAATTTATTATTATTTGTAAATGTCATTTGTAAATATCACCAACGTCATCGTAGAGAACAACCCTGCCCCCTTCCTTACTCCTTTAAAGTTCCTCATAACCTTCTAAAACCTCCAAGCCATCCCCTAAGTGATTGAGTGGAAAGTTATTTACATTGGTTCAGCGAAGGATCAACTACATGACCAAACAATCGACTCTTTCGAAATGGGACCCTTCACATAAACAGGACTTATGCAGTTCAATGTTTAGTGCCAACCCCCCGACTGGACTAAAATCCCTAAGGAGGATCTACTCGGTACTTAATTGCTTAATTGAGATGTGACTGCTGTAGTGATATGTGTACTCTACAAAAAGCAAGAGTTTTTCAGGGTGGGTTACTACATAAACAACGAATATGTGGATCCAGCTCTAATTGAGACTCCCCCCGAACAGTTAATAATCGACAAGCTAGTGAGGAGAATACTGGCTGAGAAACCAAGAATCACAAGAATGACAATCAACTGGAACGAGAACCCTATCCACAATATTTAGAATATTCCTGCTAATACTATGGAATTTGATGACCCATTCATCAAAAGCAATGGTGCCTTCCAACAACTCTCTCAAATGCCATCCGATATTAACATGCCAGCAGCACAGTCTTATAGTTATGGGATGTTTAGCAGTGGAGCGCCAGCCGAACAACACCAATGATCTATAAATATTGTGTATA
The DNA here is from genome assembly GCA_028571205.2 of Hydropsyche betteni. Classification (NCBI taxonomy): domain Eukaryota; kingdom Metazoa; phylum Arthropoda; class Insecta; order Trichoptera; family Hydropsychidae; genus Hydropsyche; species Hydropsyche betteni. The sequence goes on from JAOXNN020242969.1 coordinate 1,920, forward strand.
TTCAAGTATTTATAGATAATGTAATCGAATCACTTGAATTTTGCGATAATTAGCGTCATATTATCCAGTCCATACTCGTCTAAGTTAGGAGAGGGGTACTTTGTGTGGTGGGTGCAAGAAGAGCATCCAATATTTCCTATGCGGTGTCCTTTAAGGATTTTTTTGATATACGAGAGTTTACCATGTCGATGATTTATTGGTTGGTCTTGATCTCAAATATACCATCACAGCCCAGCACAATAACGTCCACCCCTGCTAAAGGCTTCTTAATTACGTCGGGTTTGCTTATTATCAACTGCTCCTCCGCCTTCAAACTCGAGTTCGTTTTATATTCCAAATCTCCTATCGCCCTCGATAAATTCAGATTTCCATTCACTCTCCCCTAACAAACTTAACCTCCAGCCGCCTTTATACGTGCCATTTCCTTAGGATCGTCAGGTTTATGGTCATAACTCATCGCTTATGCCTTACCATTGATGGATAGTACACAGCGACTATCCCCGGCATTAGCAACAAATATCTCAGTCTAAGTTACCAAACATACAACGGCAGTGCATCCTAAAATTAAAAAAAATGTACCCGCATAACTACGCTACTCGTCATTGTCTGCGTTCTGCTTATCTATCATCTCCTTCTTTATTTTTTTTAACTCTTTTTCTCCCTCGTTTGTAAGGAGCATCTTATCTATCTTCATGAAAGTTTAGATCAAGGCTTGCTCATACTTTTTCTTTGCGAAGTTCTCGTTGTTAACGAGCTACTCACAGAAATGTTTCTCTGTAAAGCGAGCCACTTCCCCTCCGCCGTGTCCATCGAACACAGCAAATAATGACATGTTCTGTGCGAAAGATGGTTTCGAAATGTGAGCGTCCTACATGTAGTTCCTCCATCCACACATCCCACTAGCCACGCAATTGATTCTTTTGGACTCTAGAGGTTAAGATTTTTTTGTTTTATCTGGTTGACTGCGATACTGTCCCATGGATATCAAACAATTATATCAATATACGAATGCGCCTGTAAAGGTAGGCTATGAAATCTCTTTCATCATAACAATATATATGGCTGCTTGCTCAGAGGATTTGCCTTTGTTGCCTATCGTCTGTGAATATTCTGCCACGAAATCGAATATAAGGATAATATATATTCTGTTTTTAATTGATTTTGTATTAATTTGGTGGGGAAAAGTTATAAGAGTAAGGTTCTAAAATACGAATATTGATCATATCTACTAATTTGTAGTTGCTTCGAAAATGATTAAGTTCGATTGACAATTATAAATTAGTTTATGGTATCAGGAGTGAGAATCAGAGAGGACCCTACCGAGGCTTTTTGAATATTCTGACTTTATCCCCTACTGTTTCTTCTGTATTTCTGTCAATTCCTTCATTATTCGAATGTTCAACTGAATGTTCTCCTCCTACAACTTAGAGTTCTCCTTCTAAAGGCGTTTCAACTTTTATTCCTTCCTCCCTAACTGATTCTACAGTGATGCCAATCGCTGGCTCATCTCCGACTCTCCTGGGTTTCTTTGTTGCTCCTGCAGTTTCTGTTGCAAAATACACAACTCGCTCATTAACAATTCATTCTTCCGTTAGAGGTTTTTCTTTTCATTTAGTAGGGCTACCGGTTAAGCTACAGGTTTACGCAATCTTTATGCTTGGGTGATTTGTTGTTAGAGATCTGATATTGTCTTGTCTTTATTTACTATGTCCCTCGTTCTTTGTTCGACAATCCTATGTAGATCCTTGATTGTGTCGTTAGATTTGCAGAGATTTCTCGTTAGTTATTCGATAGTGGATATCTTCTCAAAGTCTCTCGCCTACATTTACTTGATTCTGCGCTCTAACGATCGAATTTACTCAGATCTATCATTCTTTCTGCAAATATCGTTGTTCATCGATCGAATTACATTCTAGAGTTATCGAATTTTAGTTATGGATTGGTCGTATTTCGCTTATAATTATCGAATATTGAGATCGAGAACTTCAGTCTTTTACCGTTAAATTTAGATCTCTATATTCTTCTAATTTACAGCATTGACCAATATCTCTCTTTATTCCTGCATCATTCTCATTTTCTACCCCTCAATTATTAGACTCCTTGTTTTTTCTCGCAGTTCCCTCTCGAAACTGGCTATCTGTTGCTCTAACTATGCATTATTAGTATTTTAGAACTCCAGTTTCGATCGAAGGTTTAACACTTACTGGTTTAAACTCTGTGACTTTTTCGCCTCCTCTTCTCTAACCTTAAGCTCTATTTATAATTGTATGTTTCTCTTCATCAACTGAGTGACTTCGGAGTTGTTTGACTACTGCTAGGATACTTGGGTTACTTTAAGATAGTCTAGTTGTTGGTGTGATCTGTCCAGTTCAATTTTGAGACGGTTGTTGGTTTCATGGAGACAGGGGATTTACTGATCCTCCAACCTCTTAATCCTATGCTGCTGTTCCTAGTGCTGAATAATAAATTGTTGCATTTCTTAGCACAATAACCTATTTTTAGACTTCAACTCCTCCAACTACTTCTCTCTTTTACCGATCTAACTGTCTCTGAATTTGAGTATTTAGGATAATCTCATCACTTCCAACTTCGTTCCCTCCATCTCATTCCTTAAAAAGTCAAAATCCCTGATTAAATTCGAGTTCTTTTTGTTTACATCCAACACCTTGTTGAATTACTATTTGACGTTATGATATTATTGAGTGGTTTTCTCTAACTGTTGTTTTAACTAAGCATTTGACTTCAGAATCATACTGATTTCAGTCTATTTCTGTCTAAGTCTGAAGTTAAGCTCGTCCAAGTTGCAACCTCTTTCTTTATCCTTCATCAAATGCAGTTCATTTGCTATTTCTAACTGTCTCTTTAAGTCTTCATTATTCTTCTTGAGATCTTTCTCTACTTTCTCATATTATTTATAGGCATTATGAATTTTTTACTGGGAATCAGCCGAAGTCATCGCCAATCTGGACTCCAGGTCAGCTATTCTACAGTTCAACTATTTCTATTTGTTATGAACCAAAGAGTTCTTCATGCTAAGCTATCTCTACATATTGCTTATTTGAATAACCATATCGTTGACTTTCTTTTGAGATTAGTCATAAGTTTTAGTGGAGTCATACAGTTGTTGGTTGAGTCTGGTTTGGAGTTGGTCGTATGCTTCCTTCGTATTCCTGATTTCTGACTCTTTCCATTGCAGTTGACTATACGCTTCATTGAGTTTTCTCACTCCCTCCTCTTTATTCTTCTTCTACTATTGCAACTGACTCAAAATCTGTTTAAGGTAGTTCTAACAATTTTCTGACTGTTGACTTAGAATAGATATCTTCTAATTTGATATTTTGTACGATTCTTACAATTCACAATACCTAATTTGTAAGCTTTTCGATTGTTATTGAGCATTTTTCAGATCTTACTCCAAAGTTGTAGCTTTCCTTTACCATGTGGAGGCACATTGCAGTTATGACTGTCTTGCATCTTTAGCTTTTTCAAATTATCTTCGTAAATGCTCTACTATATTGTCTCTCTCCCCTACTCTCATCGCAAATTGAGCGGATATCTATTCAGCGTGTCTCTTCTCCTGCTCAAAACTGAGTTTATACCTCTATAATTAACTCCTTATCAGCAAAGAATTCTCCCTCTCTTTTTCGTAGGCACGCCTAACCTCATTTAACTCCTGTTTGAGTTGGTCTCTTTCATCGTTGAACTCTGCCGCCTTCTTATTGAGGTTTTTGAATTGATTAGCAATTTATCCTTCTAATTAGATAACTCTGGATGAATGCCTTTGGATATCATAATCGTGTATCTGCTTGTATCGAGTGAATTACTGCTTATTTAGGTTAAGTTACTGTTGAACATTAGCTAATTGTTAGTGTTGCCTATGTATGTTTAGTTGATGGGATCGAAGTTCCTGCCTGAGATTGGAACACTCAGCAAGGTACTAGTTAAGTTTTTTTGATTGTTACTATACGAGCAGCTTTAACTGGGTGTTCTCTGTCTACAGTCTTAGCTTGTCTTCCTTTAGTTTTTCTTATTTTAATATTTTGTTGCTTCCAGTGCCAGGAGTTACCATAATATTGTTAGCAGGGGTCAAGCAATTGGAATGGGAAGGGGTGGCCATGAAGGAAATCGAGTCTCTGGGCAGAGGAGCCAAATAGTTCTCGTCTATTCTCATCGGTTGATGTTGGGCACTGCTAATCTGCAACTGAGATTTCTCATTCTCTATGTTTTCAGTAATGATATTGAGAGGACCTCCAAAATATGTCAATTGTGCTGCTTCTATTTTCTTTTTCGCTGCTTCCTTAAAGGTTGTACTCTCGTCAGGGGCTCTTTTAGCAGAGCTAAACCTACCGTTAGAATGCTATTGTGAAGAATCTTTGGAGGGTGGTTCGAATGTCCTCCTATTAAAACTGACAGAAAAATTTGAGTCGCTGTAGTTAAGTGCTGAACTTATGCCACTTCCAATACTCCTATCATCTTGCACCATTTCCTGCATGTACTTGCCATGTAGTGTTATCGATATCTTACTGTTTTTAACTGGGCATTTAATGAGGGGCAACTCCATCATTCTAGACATGCATTATTTATAGTTGAAAGGGTTAAGAATTTGGCTGAGGTCAAGAGGGCAACATCCCCCAGACTTTGGTTTACTGTCTATGAAGATGATCACGTTGATCATTGACTAAGTTATTTTTTAATTTACATTCTTTTATGCAAACTTATGAGTGCTCTCATCTAAATAACACGTTGATATCATGGACAACTTCTCTCCAACTTCTGCGTATTTCTAACTGCCCAGCAACTACACTTTATTTTTTGTCTGGATACTTTTGTTGCCACGTCTCCAACTCACCTCCAATAGGCAGGGGAAAGGAACTTCAAGGCTGACTCGCTGAATTTAGAGATCGAACTGATATTTGAAGGCTCTTCCATGGTTGCCTATTTGGGTTACAGGAGTGATATGATTGTCCATTTGATTTTTAACGATAATATTTATTATTCTGAAATGTCAGAAATTGCACAACCTACTTATGTCACTGTCAGTAACATTTCCAACTAGGCAAACGAAGAGGACATAAAGGAATATTTATCTCTGGTGGGACCTGTCAAAAACTGTATTCTGAATAAGAATGGTTGTAAACTAAGTGCTAAAGTGTGCTATAATGATCATGAGACAGCATCAATGGCTGTGAACTTCCTCAATAATACAGATTTTAGAGGGAGGGATCTTAAAATATGTCTGTGTTAGCCTGACCCTAGAAGGAACAATTCCAAACTAAGTTTAGACTAGCAAATCTACTAATAGTTACTGAAATTGTCACCAGAATAGAGAATTAAAGTAGCACACCTAGCCACAAAGTTCTATAAAAGTTAAGGAAGTGAATTTGCAGAGTTTCTATCCAAGCATGAACGAATTGAAGAAGGACTCAGAGGAATTCTCGGGGCTAAGAGACCACCCATCAATCCATATTACAATGGATACCAATGACAATTAAAAATAATCACATATTGAGTTATTATCAATGATAAAGTGATCTTCTATTAATGTATGGCTTTTATGGCTTTGCATCCAGGGTTGCTGCGTTGGTGTGTCTCCACTTCGGTGCTAAATGTTTTTAATATGGTGTATCTAAACCGATGTTGTAGTCCATAGCATAAGGCTTCGTAATTCCAGATTGATGTGCATCCTTGGAACGTTATCGAGATCCAGTCGATGGTTTTCTGTAGTTCTTTATAAGTGAACCTCTTCTCCTCTAAGGAATGTTATATTACTTGAACTTGTCTTCGTAAATAGTTACATTGTTGTATTTGGATGAACTCTTACGGGCTTTTTATGTTGATCTGCTTACGATAGATGCTCCATATTTCTCTCTGTACTTTTTATCAAGTGGTCCTTCAGGGATATAATGACTGGGTGATCTACCTCGCTTAGTGGAGGATGGCATCTTAATCTGGTCGTATATCGCCTTAACGTTCTTTGTACTTTTGGGTTACAGATTGATGTCTTCCCTACTCATTTTAAGAGATTTGTCCCTAGAAATCGGATTAGTCTCTCCATGACTCATATTTCCCTTCAAAAGAGTGAGGTAGTTAAACTTATTCGTCTTGTTTTATTCGTCAGATCTACCCGATACAAACTCATTCCCTGCTAAACTGTTACTACGGATGTCTTTACGTTTATTTGGTTAGATTAAGGATTTATCGAAATATTTACTGCCGAGGTCTGCCTTAGAAATGCCACCATCTCTTAGGAACTTCTTCAGTAAAAGGTAGTAGGTAGTCGTTGAATTGTTGTGTCTGTTCGCTTCGATGCATTTCTGAGTCAAGTCAATATCGAAATTTAGTTATTTGAGTCGATCGAGAATCCCGAAGTCTATGGGTATTTTATGGTATCCGACGATAAGCCCTGTTGAACACGGACTTAACGGGCTCAGTGACCACCATTTATGTTGTTTAATGTCTTCTATTCTGTATCGTTTTTCTGGATCAACATTTAAGATCTTAGAAAGAAGGTCTTTGGCATCGGAGGAAAGATGTTTGGGCACCTTGTACTCTCCAGAAAGAATCTTCTGGTACAGCTTTGACGTCTAAGGATCCTAGAAAGGCAGACTACCACACAGCATTGCATACAAAATAACTCCACAAGACCATATATCCACAAGCAGAGCCTCATACTTCTTTTTCCCTTCAATCATTTATGGCGCAGCATAGCAAGGCGATCCACATGCAGTCTTGAGTCTTTAGTCTGCATTATTCTAGAGTTACCTTTTTTGTAGGTATTTGAAAGTCCGAAGTCAACAATTCTAATAGTATTGTCATAGTCTAGCAGAAGGTTCTAGGGTTTGAGATCTCTATGCACAATATTGAGTTTGTGGATGTATTCAATGCCACTAATTATTTGCTGGAATAGTTTGCATGCTTCCTCTTCAGGGATTCTATGTGAGAATATATAAGTACTTTTTCTTACTGACGATGTAATCGAATAGTTCTCCATTCTCCATATACTCCATGACTAGGAACAGTTGTTTGGGGGTTTAGATAATCTGAGTTGGAGAATTGTTACCTCGTATAACTGAATGATGTTCGGATGTCTTATGAGTTTGAGAATGTGGATTTATCGGGACACTCGCTCAACATCCGCTACGTCAACTATTCGATCCTTTTACAGGATTTTGATTGCCACCTTTTCTCCTGTGAGTGTTTGTTCGGCTAATTTAACTTTCCCGAAGGTTCCCTTTCCCAGGGTTTTCCCTAAATTACTCCTAGCATACCAAGCACGTAGTTTCCGATAGTTTTGGAGCGTATCTTCTAATGGTTTGTATGCTCTGCTGTTTCTGGGTGCCCTTCCATTAAATTTGATTTATTTTTTATTAACTCAATTACATCCTCAAAATAACCTTCAGCAGTCGACCTTCATTATTACTGAGAATTAATCTCATTTGTTTGGCATGGTTAAGGATGTAAATACAAATGGCAGAGAATTAGAAAAGGGCTGCTCAAACAAGATACGACTAGTTAAAATAGTAAAGAAGCTAGATATACAGGGCCATACAAAGAGTGAACACATATGTTATGGCAGTAGGTTACACAATTTATTTAACGAGGATTAGCCTTTATCTGTAAGATTAGAGTTTATGTAAGTACAGAATATGCCTTTGGGCCTCAGCACAGTTGGTTGTTTTTTCAATCAACAAGAAACCTAGTTAAATATTAACCTTTTTGAACCTTGTTTCCAGAATGATTTTGAGGATACTTTCTTCGGTCGCACTCTGATGAAACAATGAGTAAACACTATCATGGCTGGACATAATTAAGAAACACAACCAGTATAAACACTCTTAAATAGCTTTGAGTAGTATGTTGGCCTTTCAAGACCCCTTTATTTCGTTTACTAATTGTTAAGTACCATAAAAGTTGTTCTCAAATCCTTAGTCTAGCATCTGTATTGAAAACCGATTGTCATTTTGCTTTATTCGTTACAAGGTTCAATGAACTACTCTTGCTTGAAATATTCCTTAGTGCTTCAAGGGCTGAGTATAAGCAGCTATATTTGTAGTTACAGTGGTGTTCTTTAAGCAAAATGAATCGTTAAATTTGTTAAATAATGAATTTATATCGTAACATTTAAGACAAATGAGATTGCAAGTCGTAATAAATGTCAATAATTACTAGCTAAACAATGAATATTTTTAAAACAATATTGGACAATACTGAACGATACTGTAGACTTGAATACTGATAAAGATTTAAATTAGTGATAATCTTTACTTTAGAGGGGTTGGGG
>JAOXNN020242979.1:0-10195 GCA_028571205.2 Hydropsyche betteni
TCATTCAATTCAGCGTAAAATATTTATAAGCAAACTTACAGAATCGGCATTATATTTCGAATTTTGTAATTGGCGCATCTATGTCAAATTCTAAGCTATAAAGTGATAGAGCCTTGGTGAGTCCAGCGCGCTCAGCGAGTGGAAAGGGTTAACGCAATATACATTATATCTTATGCGAAAAAATGATTCGCCATTAGTACAAATCGCCATTCGAACTGCTTCTTAGAACGAATTGTGTACGAATGGCGGGGTTCCACTGTACGCGCATCGATTGCGTATAAAAAATTCGCAAAACACAATCCGCCCAAACGAACAAACCCATCGCGTTTCCAAAAAAACAACAATTTCGAACAAAACCGAAAGCGGAAAAACGAACGCGCCGCCCGACCGCCAGGTGGCACCACGCGCGCCTAGCGATCGTCCGCGGGGGGGGGGGGGTCGGGGCGGGGCGCTCCCCTCCCCCCGCCCGCCGTCTCCGCCGTCAGTCGGCTCGCGGCGGCCGTGGCCCGAGGGCGTCGCGTTCGCGCACACACAACCGCTCGCCAGCGCTCCGCAGCCAGCGCGCTCCCCGCTTTGACAGCGCGCGCGCGTCCCCCAGTGTTCGTCGTCGTGCGGACGGCGTGGTGGCGCGCGGTGGCGGCGCGCCTCGCCGAGTGGCGGCGCCCGCAGCGCGATGCGGAGGGGCGCGGGGGGCGCCCCGCCCGCGCCCCGAAACACATGTTGAACTTCTCCAGGAAGAAGCTGGGATGGCGCGTGTGGGCGCAGCGCGCGCGCCTCGCCGACGCCGCCGACGAGCGGGACCTCGTGCGGAGGCTGGACACGCACCAGCTCAGGGCGCTGCTGTGCGCGCTCGAAACCAAGGACCCGGACGCCGACTGCGTGCCGGCGCCCCCCGACGCGCCGCAGCCCCACGTGCCCGCGTGCCGGGGCTGGCGCTGGCCCGACCTCGGCTCGGCGAGGGAGCTGCGCCCCCTGCCGCACTGCAAGCGGCGCCTCAACTGCTGCAACCCCTACCACTGGAGTCGCCTCTCCAAGCCGGGTACGATTCTCCCTATTGCGAACCAGCGGCGCTCAACCTCGACGCATACGAGCGCGCGATCCGATCTAATCACAGTTCGAGTGTTCACTTTCTTTTATTCGTATACACAATCTATCGATTTTGATTTGAATCTCAACTCTCAATACATATGATTGCGTCGAAACTAAAAACGGACGTCAATATCATGCTTGGGTTAGCATTTTGTGAAACAAACTCTCCAAGTTCAAACTGACACTATGCGTATTTCTATATCATTAATCGACATTCCAATTTCCACCTTGTTGATATTCAGCATAAAAGCGTTATTACAAAACAAACAACCTAAATTATCGTACCACACTAACAATTGAACTAAATCGTTTAAAAAAATAAACATTTCAACCCAAAACAATTTATTCCATTTTTACAGATTATTACACATCAATACAATAGTGTAATCGCGCTTTACAAATCCGCACGATTTGACAGTCGGCGATCTTGAGCGTTTTGATATAAAATAATTGTATATGTGCAACGAAATGGGGGCGAAAGGGTTGGCGACGCCTGCGCCCCGTCCGCGGCGCTACCCGCACCGGCCGCCGCTCACCGGTGGCCGAGAGCGATGATGTCACATTTTTATTTAGATGCGCGTATTTTTGGCGACGTTGACGATCGGCGTGTGTTGTGTGTTGTGCGCGCCGGCGCCAATCCGACCATAACACTACGTAATTCGGTCCTCTTTCGCGGCGCGTCGCTCGCCCGCCTCATGTTTATGCAAGTGCAGGTGAATGCAGGTGAGACGGCGCCGACAGCGGCGCGCAAACGGAGGTCCGCGGGCTCTCTTTTGTGTGTCGGGGAAACGGATGTCTTCGTGTGATGTTTAGGTTCGATTGGGTAGGCCTAGTTATCACTAGGCCTACCCAATCGCGTTGGTTTCATAAATGAGGGACTCGGCAGTAAATAGTGCTAAGTGACATTTGTCAAGATATTCAATAAAAACAGTTTAGATGCGAATAAAACCCGACATAGTATTGTCATATTTTGAGAGAATGTGGAATTATTTATTAACTAGTAAATAGCCCGCTGCCCGATGCCCGTACCCGATTTGAATATTTAATTAATAAAATCAAAATAGTTCATTTGTTATTGTCACCAGATGTCATATAGGCAAAGTTAGGTAATAAGCATCATATTATAGACGTTAATTGTATACGTATAAAGACCATATTAGAATATCTAAAGTCGCGAGCGTCATTCGAACAGATACACACAAATCCGTGTTTATATATAGGGGATTTCTGTAGTCATTGACGACCCGTTTTGTGTCCACTGCAGGACAGGGTCTGTCCATCAAATATTTGGGGTCTATCTTATCCGAGAATCAACCTCGTATAATAGTACTAATTTTTGTAGTAAATAAAAGACTCTTAATTTTAGCTCCTATCACTATTTACTGCTGAGCGTCTCAAATGTTAAGAGTCGGTTGGATTTAGGAAGTGTATAAAATTTTCATGCGATGTTGATGTTTGACTAGTAGTATCGTGTTGGTTATATTGGGATTGATCAGTTTTTCGATTAGTAAGAATTTTTCATATAATGATATGATATTTGAATACATAGGCCTAGTGATATCATCGTTTGTTAATAATGTTCATCGTATCACGTTACTTTTATAAATATTGGAATTGATTAGTTAGGCGTGTAAGAATTTTAAGTCAATATCAATGTTTTTGTTGTAATTCACCGATCTGAATGTTAGATGTGAACGAATTCTTTGAATAAATTCGATTATGTAGACCTAGTAATGTATAAATTTGTACTTTTTTAATGTTGATAAATTTTGAAATCATACTTTTTGATTGCTTCGGTGAATATTTTGTATATTAGTCTTGGATTCGGGGTGTACATTTTTTGACGAACGTTTAAATATATTTGATCAATTAGTCCAGGTAGCAAACGGTATGATAGGCTTTCACTTTTACAATATTGTTTACTTATCTGATTAGGTTTTGTATGCAGAATACATCGACTTTCTTTTTTGTATAACATTATCAAAACTCACAAATCAATCATCTCGATCGATATTTTTAAATCAAACTGTTCAAACATTCGAATTATTAATCACAAAAAAAAAATCGCGACATTTCAAATTTACAACCAACACACATTTTTCAAAAATCCAACACAAAACGTCCTCGAACCCCGAAAGATTTCGAAATCGCCGTATCGCCCATTGATCGGCAATCGACACACATATTTTGGCGGCAGTCGATTTCGCGCGTTTGGCACCCCTGGCGGCGCTGCGGGCACAATGCCGGCGCCGGCCGTCGCTAACAACGAATTCCGTTCAATTTGATTTATCGGCCAATTTGCGACACACGCGCGAGTGTGTGTGTGTGTGTGTGTTGGTCGGTGTGCGGTGAGGTTGTGTGCGTGTGTTTGTTTTCGGAAATTACGGTTGGTGTGCCTGTCGGGTGGGATAAGGTGGTTTTTGGGTTGGTTTCGGATGGATTTTTGTAATGGCCGTTGTGGGGTTTGGTTTTTGTGGTGTTGTTGGAAGTTCGGGTGGTTTGTTGTTTTTGTTTAGTCGTTGTTGTCGGTTGAGGATCTTGTCGGTTTTCTTATGTTTTTGTTTGTTTCGGATGGTTTTTATTCATTGAATTTTATAAAAAAAAAATGATTTTGATTTCGTTGTCATCTTCAGTTGTAGATGGATAATTTTTGTAATTTTCTTCGATGAACAATTCTCATCCAATTCACTCTACACAACCTTTTGATTTAATCTATTCATCGTCCACTTTTCTCATTTTCTTTTATTTCAGCGCTTAATACGTCTATCTTACAAATCCTCTACTTTATTATTCTTTATTCTTAATCTCAAAAAATATCGTTTATTTCACTGATGGCATTAAATATCACCCAACTTTGCAACAATCAACACAAACCTTTCCCTTTCGATACAATTTTTTTTTACTCAAACCCAAATCACATAGTCAACACTTTTTTTCATTTCAGTACTTAATGCCTTTTTTAAATCTTAACAATTATTAAAAAAAAAACATTTATTTCACCGATTTCATTCAATTTCACCCAACTTTACACAACAATCAACACGAACCTTTCCCTTTCTACACAATTTCCCCCTCCCCCCCATACAAATTACATCGTCAACGCGTTGACACATTTTTTTCCCGAAACCTTTTCTCCCTGCCACAATGGCGCCCACTTCGCACGCCGACAAACCAACAGCACAATGGGACAAAAGCTCCCTCACAAGCCACCATTTTTCGGACACGTCCCGCGGAGCGGCCATCATTATTATCCCCTCGAAGTGCATCCGTCACAACAGCCTTTCGCCCGACGACAGCCGTCGAAATCGCATAAATCAACGATCCGGCCGTCGGCACCGTTCGGTTCCACGTTCACGTGTTCGTTACGTTTATTGCTCGTCGGCTAATGGAGCCGTAACATTATCTCATCTCGGCGGCCATTCAACGTTCGAGACGCGGAGGAACGACGTGACCAATCCTACGTTCCGTTCCCAAAAACTTCGATTCGTCGCGCGGCGTCATTCATTTTCCATTATCCGCTACCCACCCATTCACGCTTTTATGTCGCGTTGTTTTTTTTTTTTTCGTGTTTATTTATTCGTTTGTAATGTTATTTTTTTCGCCCGGGCGTTTTTTGTACGAAAGCACGCTTCTCGGTGGTTTTTTTTTTTTCGACGGATAAAGGTCCTCTTCGGGGCTCCTACGCGTCGGCCGTATTCCGCTTCTTCGGTGTGTCTGTCGCCTTTTTTTCCGTTGATGGGAGGAAGTGGTCATTTCGGCGGTTCCATGGGTGTAATTGTGGTTTTTGTCGGTTCCGGAATAATCTGAAGCGTTTTGAAAATGTTAATTGTGTCATTATCGTATTCGGCCTATACAATGTGACACTGTACATTTTTTTTTTTATGGATTCAAATGCTAAAAATCTTTCTTCAATGGTATCCATATACAGTAATATCCCCTATAACGTCAAGATAGTTTCGACGTTGTAGGGGGGAATTTAGGAAATCAATAAATGAAATATTTTCATTTTTCTTTTTTTTTGGGTATTTTTACGAGTTAATTGTTTTTGTTCAAATACATTTGAAAAAAAAAATAAAAAATTTAAATGCATTTGGAAAAAATGACGTTATATGGGGAGTTTCTGTATAATAAACCCCCCTATAATGCTCTCACCTATAACGTAAATTTTTTCAAATGCAAATTTTTTTAATTTTTTTCAAAAAGCAAAAATTTCCGAAAAATCAGAAAAATGAAAATGTTTCATTTGTTGATTATTATGTCCCTCCTATAACTCTGAACCTATCTTGATGCTATAGGGGGTTTCGTCACACTTGTTGCTTAAATTTGTTAATCAATAAAAATAACGACATTCAAAAACGAATTATCTATTGATCATCAATAAATTTAATGAATATATTTATGTACTGTTTATTTGATGAGCTCATTTGATTTCAGAATAAACTCATAAAAAATTACATTTCCATCAAAAATGCTCGAATTTCAGAAATTTTTTGTACTTTGACATTTCGAATAAGCAATCATGCAAGTTTGAAAGATCTCGACTTTTTCTAGTCGACGCTGAACTTTTGTCGAAAAACAATGCGCGACTTACACCACTGGGTCACCGATCAAAGTTTTGTGCACCTTCCGATTGTCGCACAGGTATACACACACCGGTATCTGAGTCACTAAGTTGATTCTCTTGTACCATTGATAGGACTCGTTGTGGGCCTTCGTCGAAAAGGACTAACCCCGTGGGAAGCTTTTATGCGTTATCGCTTTATATTGGACGTCTTTTTGCGTCTGTGTGTTGGTTGTCTTTGGCGCGTTAATGCGTCCTGTTTTCCTGTCGATTCGATTTTTTTTCAATATTGATTTCATATACAATGCGATTCGTATAGTTCTTCGGGTCGTGTTTGTTTTGTTCTATACAATTTCGATCGAAGGTCAAGATCGGTGACGGATTCACTTCGCTAGAGGTTTGAGTCGAAATTTTTTGGAGGTCTCTTTATTTGTATAAATATTGGGCGATGGTTTTTCGTTTATTACACGAAAATCGTTATTATTGGAAAAGTATCGTTTGTTATAAGTCGATTTTATGAAAAAAAAAAATTGTTTTTGTATAATACAAACAAACGCTTTTTTCTTTTAGAAAGTGATTCAGTTTACATGATGTCTATTGGATTTAGAATCGTTGAAGGAGAAGGGGTAAACTCCCAGGGATATTTTAAGGGTCCGAAGGATTTTGAAATGTTTTGTATTTCAAATACTTTTGAAAATGTTTTTTTTAAGTCTTTCTGTAAGTGTATGGTTTTTTGTAAAAAATATTGAATACTTAAAAAAAATTATTCACTCCGGGGCCTGAATTTCTCTCTATGACCCTGATTAGATTGATATACAAATAATTCATCAAAAAAAAAAATATTTTTAGAACCCTAAAGCGTTCCACCGCCTATACATAAATCCGCCACTGATACAAGATTCCCGAACACAATTTTTTTCAACTTCGAACATCGAAAACGTCCATCGTTTCGTATTTAGATCACGCCCCGACTATATTCAACGCAAAATTGCATTCGATCAGTCAAAACAATCTTTTCCGGGAGACAAACGGAATGTCGATTCGCTCGCAGCTCCGATCGGCTTCTAAATTCCACACACACACCATACACACATACACACATACTATACACATACACACATATACTAGCATGGCGAGATGCACTCCGACGACCACCAACGGCAATGAGGACCTCGAACGGGCATCGAATGCCGGCGACCGGTTCTTTCAGTTGGCGCCCGAGCCGCCGCCGTCCCAAAACAAACAAATCGAACAAAAAAAAGACCAACAAACAGCAAGAGTCCGATTGGAAGCGGCCGAGACGTCGTCGTCGTCTTCGGCGGTGGTTTCTTCGGCTGCAGCCCGCTGAAGGCTGTACCGCTAGGATAGTTATTCGTGTGTATGCGTCGGGTTCGATGTTGTGTGACTTCGAACGGCTAATCGATACTAGACGCTCCTAGTTGTCGTGTTCGGTGAATGTTCTAGAAGTTTTTCTGTGTTTTACGTTTGTTGCAGCGCGATTGTGCAATGTGTTCGCGTTCGGGCCGGCGTCTGCTTGGATCGCGTTTGGATTTTTTTGGTGGTGATTGATGTTTGATTTTTCGTCGTTAATTTTTGTGTATCAGTGGAGGGTTTATCTGTAGGCGGCGGAGGCGCTTGCTTCAGGGCCCTTGACATTTTCCCGATTGTGGACGCCATTGTGGGTCCTCAAATATGTCCGACTTTGCTCGTCAATATACGATTACGCTTTCTTTATACTTCGAAATTTCGATAAAAGATTGCAGGACAAATGAATGAAGAATTAATTTAAAAAGTTATAACTATTTAAGTAGGTTGTGCTGAAAAATGAAATTTGGGCAATAGCCGGTCGATAAAGTGTTAACATTATTTTTTAAATAGTTTTTCCATACTAATCTATTCGATATCATAAAATTTTCATCACTTTTTAAAGAAAAAAAGCATTTATTTATATAAAAGAAAATTTCATTTTATAAAATCGTTCATTTGTCCTTTATTTTTTGTAACCAATTACATATCAATATTAATTTTAAATTAACAGCGCTACTTTTCATCAATTGTGAGAGAATATATTTAGAACCTGATTCTTTAAAAGGACCCCTAAAAATTAATAATGCCTCCTAGCGAAATGAATCCGCCACTGTTCGCACTCATGTCCACCTTCTTAGTCATCGATCACAACACAAAACAGAAAATTATCATTACTTTATTCAATTCCGCGAAATTTTCAATTTATATAATGCACCATTTAACTTTCTTCGAAACTTCAACCAATATGTCAAACATTCGACGTTTCGCCATAACGTACCAAATTCATCACACACACACACACACACACACACACACACACACACAAGCGCGCGTCTCTCGCGAAAATTTAATTTAAATATACAGGGACTATTCGATAACGGACGATAGATAAGCGGGCAACCTAGCCGGCGCCAGCTAACCGCGAATCACGTTATAAATACATAATCCATTTCCCAGCAGGACCGGCTTATCTCACAGTGGCCGTTTTGCATCTGTGGGCGACCGTGATATGGGTCACGTTGTGGGTGAGGACCGTATACGTGCACGTGATGGCCGTATGAAGTTGACGATGGCGCTGAAATGCGGCGCCGTCGGTTCGATGATGGATGGCGATGGATTGTTTTGGTCTTTTGATGATTGGTAGTGTTTGAAATGCGAAGTTGAAAAGATCTACTTTTGAAAATTGTCATGTTTTGATGTTTTTTACGCGTGTTGTCGACAATGTTGCATAAACTTTGTTGAGTCGTATTGAAGACTTTAACAGTTCGCCACGAATTGATCTCGCGTTTATCTTTCGATTTTGTATGTAGAATAATGGTTTTTGGACGTTTGGATGTAATCTGAATACAAAAATCCAATAACTGACCAAATATAGCTTTCAAATTCAATTCGGAATTTCAACATTGTTGCATAAACTTCACATAATTATATTTATACTTTAAATAGTTCACGAATTGAACTCGCGTTCATATTATATTTCAACCCATTTCATGTGAACCACCCCCACAACATATCCATCAGCTTTGAGTTTCCCGAACACCTCAACGACAAGAAAATTTCATCAACCATTCAAAACCCACCTCATACACTCCCTCCGAACAATCTCTCCCTTGACTACTACTAACTTTAACTCATTTAACTAATTTTAACTCTTCAACGTCCAGTAGACTTCCAAAACATACTCCATCACCCCTCACGGGACAATCTTCACATCCCTGAACTCCTGCGACTATTTCGACTATCAATACACCGTCACAGACCGCCGATCTCGCAAATCATCCGAAAACCACTTACTAAATTCCCTCCGAACAATTTCTCCATCGACAAGTACTACTAACCAACTATCCATATATTCTTCAATTTTAACTCTCACCAGCAGATCTCATCAACGATCCGCAGACTACCTCACATCCTCACCGACAGTGGCGGCTCGTCCTAATGGGCTGCCGGGCTGCAGCCCTTCCTCTAAAAAATATATTTAATAATACATATATTTTATTTGTTAACGATATTCTTTTTATTAATTGAATGGGCGAACTATTAACTTTTAAGGCGACAGTGCTGCCGAGCTCGATCTGCGGTAAATTATCCGCAGCCCGGAGAGACGATGAAAGAGATACTATATTTACAACATTTGAGCCATATTGCCACTGCAGACGCTATCCTTCTCACATGCGTTTAGAATTTGCGTATTTATTCCCTCTTCGGGCTGCAGTTTATTTCGATCATCCTGTTGGTGGCTTAACTATCAATGCAGCCCCGCCACCGCTCACCGAGCGATCTCCGCCATCCCCACGTCCCATCCCTCAACTTCCTCGACCTTTCCGACTATCGGCGGTCCATCGCAGACCACGGACCTCATCGGCGACCCTGCACCCATCCATCGCATGCACTCCAGCGTCGTTTCGTCGACATTGTTGCGTGGGTGTGCGCCGTCTCTCGGCCGGCCGCCGGTCAATTAGACTCGTCTGGCGCCACCCGTTATCGTGGAGTGCGCATGCCACCACTCTGCCGCGGCATACACGCGTACAAATTTAAATTTAAACGCTCGACTTCTTTCGCGGCCTTTTCGAAAGCGGCGCGGGTGTGCGTGCGCGCCGGTCGTTGCGCTATTTCGGTGCGGTTCCTTCCGCTTTCGCGGGGTTTTGGAGGCGTCCTTGGGCGAGCGATGGATTCGTGGGTCGTTGGGGTTTTTCGTTTTGTAGTCTTTGCTGGTTATTGTTATCGTTGAAGTTGTGTCGGGTACGAATCGGTATACTTTCTTTGAAAATTTTGGTATTTATCACTTTTGTCGATCGGTTACATTGATCAATGAATGGTGAGCGCATCCTTAACTTGCGGTGAAAAACTAATTATTGAATTGAAGATCCTATGCGAAATTATTCGTTTGAGTTCTATTGAGCTGCATATTCAGAGTGCAGTAAGGCCGGGCGCTCATAGGCGATTAGTCGCGGCGCGATTTATAATGGAACACATTACTTTGGGTTGAAGTGCGCCCATAAACCACATGGGCGCACT
>JAOXNN020242990.1:0-10194 GCA_028571205.2 Hydropsyche betteni
AAAGTAATAGTGCCATAATTGATTTTGTAAATGCTTAGCGAATTACAGCCGCAGATAGCTATTTAAGTCTTGTTATATGGATTGAACTTCGCATCGAAGATTGGGTTGCTACCTAAACATCTAAATCCAACCCAATGCTCGTGCTCCCAATTAGCTATGTGAATCGAGAACTCTTCAGCATTCTCATCGAGGGCAATACACAGAAGGAACTTACCGTCTCGAGAGAACTCCATGGTTTTGGCTGTGCCCTGCCTTCTAAGACTAAAGGATTTCATCGTCTGCATAGTCTTACTGTCCCAGAAGTGGAGGCTTGCTCGAGGACTCCTTCCCTGGTCTGAGGTGGGAGCACTTGCATTACATACGATTCTCTTTTCTGGGTGGATGGCGATACAAGTGATACAGTTTCTATGGGCATCGTAAAACTTCTGTTGCTTTGTCTACGGACAATACCTAACGCAAATCCTTTAGCTGAAGTAAACACAGTACTTTCTACACTCAGAATGAGACTCAGTGTATGGGAGAAGCGTTTAGCGGGTGTACTCTAATTCGTTTTTGAGTTCGTTGTTGATGCTTATTACTGAATTAGAACTTTTGGGCTTTATATGGATGGTCGGTTTAACCTTAGTTTGGGAGTAAACATGACAGTAGAGCAGACTTTTGCGAGTGTACGCCGAACAGAACCCAAACACATAGCTGAGTTTCAGGTTGACTGGTGGGGAAAAGTAGAGACTTTTGCTTTGACGGTCGAGTTGCCCCTCGTACAATTTTTTATTATCTGGAAGGAGTAGAGAATGGATGATTTTATCAAGTCCCTTCTCCACAGTGTTCTTTACTCTTATCTGACTGTCCTTAAATATTTCGGCTAGTGTGCGGCTCTGCCCTTGAAGTTACTTCTTAAGAATTTCGTCCAACTACCCATACGATTTGCGCTCATGTGAAAGTCTTGCACTTTACCAGAGAATGATCATCTGGTCGCTGGAGCCCACCGTCACGAACTCGCTTTTTGATTAGTTTTCACATTGCAGTATGTTGGTTATGGCAGAGGCATGGACTTTAAGTTACTGAAAATGAGCAATGTTCTTCAGCATTGAGGATGGCGAGTTCCAATAGATTATTGAAGCTTGTTTGGTAGCAGTAATATTATAGTTGTGTTCGGCTGAGTAGAGGAACGGGTGTCCCGAAATAGAGCCGGTTAAAGACTCTAAGGGCAACCGATCTTCAGTCGTCAATGCAGTTGTTTTGAGATCTAGCTCCAACTTCAGAAATGCTCCTTATTGTGTTGATACGATGTAGAACTTCTCATTCTGTGTAGGAGTTATTCTTAAGGGGGTATACTCCTCGACTAGGGCTTTTCGCGAAGGCTGCGAGAAATACTTTTAAGAGTAGTTGGTAAAGATCTCTACAGTTTTCGCTTCTGTCAGTATTATGAGGTAGGTCTTGGTCATTACCATATGAACTGGCCTGGATGAGAGTTTGATCTCCTCAAATATTGTATCCTGAATGCAGATTACCAGCTATGATGATGATAGACCGACAGCTATCCTGTTTTATGTGGCAGCCACACATACTATCTACTTTCTGAAGGCATGTACGCCAGCTAGCTACTTTTATCTCAGGTCGATCTTGGTAACTACTCCGGGGCCTGCAGCGTAGAGCATTCCGTCAGATAGGATGCAACTAGCCTTTATAGGTTCAGTCTTTACGATCTGGATATGCTTTTTGAAGTTGGGAGAGACCGAATCTAAACTATCGATTTATATGGCGTCGCCCATTAAACTGACGACTATCAGTTTCTTTGAGCCGACAGGAATGAGCTGGATTAGATCACCAGCGTAGAGGTTCGGAGGAGGACGGATAGTACGAACAACAGCATATGTTTAGGGATGAAGCTGATAGAGACAAATACTAGTCAGAACATAGATGTCTTTGTCGAGAGTCTTAAATGAAACTGCCTAGCCTTCCACCGTCATAAGTTCGAAAGGCTTTTAGAATTTGGACCATTTATAGATTTTTCCATTCGTGTGGCCAGTCAGAGCGTAAAGGGTGCCTTGGTTAGTGGAGATAAAGGAAGAGGATATGGGTATCTTTTGGTTGTCGATTTACAGGTTGAAGAAGTGTTTAGAAAATGTCCTCTTATTGCACACGAAATACATCACTGACAAACTGCAGGTTACAACGAAGAAGTCCTATGGCTACTTGCCAGAGTGAAAGGAAGAGTTTAAGCTTGTTGAGTTGCTGAGTGATCCTGTCGATGATTATGTGTGTAGGTTGGTGGATGATAAGGGCAAAAGAGAAACTATTGCGTCTTAGAGGTAACAGCTGAAGATAACAGTGTCCTACTGAATGGAGTGAACGAGGAGGGATGGCCTGGTATCGTACTGGCTGCTTGAGATGAGCAACTGGTCGTTTTTGAAGAACATCATATGGCTGATAGGGCCACGATGTCTCCCTTTTATTATTGTTACTGTGGACAGGTTTTTTAGATTCCATATGTGGATGTTTGGCCTAATGCTCAGCTACCCTGATGCCACCCAATTGCATAATTTACCAATAGCCAAACAAGATATCTCCTGCTCATGCTACAGATAGTGGCACTGCATAGACAGTTTGGGGTAGTAGATGATAATGGCTCTTCCAATAAAATATATGAGTTTCTCATTAGCAGCCCTCTCATCACAATTAACCACACAATGCATGGGCTCCTGTACATCTTCAGTTCGTATGCCGAATATCCATTTAATTTTGGGATCAAAGGATATTGATCCTGACTTGTTCTTAATTGTACAGAGTTGCAGATATTAGAGTTTGCTCATGTAAGAGTAGTCGTTAGTGAGGGAAAGGGTGACATTGCTGAAGAAAGGCCTCTTTAATGGTTGTCTTTGAGCCTAGAAATAGCTGGTGTCTTTGACAAGAGGCACTTTTCTAACTGGAACTTCCGGTAAGGATTTGTCGATTATCTTGAAAAATTCTTTGATAGACTACTCTCTAGATGCCCACTTCAATAACTATGGGAAACTGATCCTCATTTAGATGTAGAAGTAGTTGTTCATAAATACTTACACATCCTAGTCGGATACTGCTTCCTTGGCCGCATAGATCTTCAGAGCAGCCGAACAGCAGCTAACCAGCATAAACTGGAGCGCCTCGAAGGAGAGTTCGTTGTCTTAGTTGAGGTCGAACATTTCGAACAGGAATCGAAGCTTCTCCTCGAAGCGAGCTTTGGAGAAGAGCACCAGCCCTGAGAACAGCTCGAAGGCATCTATGCTACCGGTATTGTCGACATCCCACAACTTGAAGGAGGTGACATTGGATCCCAATATTTATGAGTACTAGGTGATGTCGATACGGAAGCGATCGCAGATGAGTTTGAAGGAGGAGTAGTACTCTTTGAGCTTGACGGAGGGACAGTCGAGGTATGAGATGTCGGATTGAACGCTGCCCTATCTGAGAATATTGAGGAAATTGCCCATTATGATTTTTAAACAATGGTAACACTACTGAACATTATAAGAGCAGCAAATGTGAATAGAGCTCTGTGAGTTTATAAGCTGTGTTAGGAATTAAATCAGTAGCAGTCGCACGATCGCCCGCCAGACGACTGTCGGAGTTGTCTAGGCAGGCTCTAAAGGAGGCTTTTGGCGTCACTCCAAGGATAATACCGGGGTTTTAACCAAGGCTTAGAACAGCTGTCTACTTGAGTACTATCCTCCTCGTTTAATATTTCTTCCAAGCCCCTGAAAAATAACGCCATCCTGCTAAGCTTATCATCTCCATAAGGACGTCCGATCTTCCTGTTGGCAACTCCTTGGTAACACTTGGCTGGCTCCGAGCGGCGACTCCTGAGTGCCTCCTCGTGAGTATTAGCCAAACAAGCAACAAGAAATAAGATGAGGAAGACCTTCATTAATAATTATTTCTTCTCTGGGTGGCGCGTATTTAGAGAGTCGTTAAGTTTAAATCGGCGGCGCTAATAAAACTGAGGACAGAATAATCTGTCTGATACTAAAGAATAATCTATTGTAAATAGAAGATGGGCAATAACCAGGAAGGATAAATTCGGCTGCTGGAATTGGAGGAGATCGCCCAGCACTCCAACCTCACTTCAGCGGAGGTCAAGTACTTGTGGGAGAGGTTTCAAAGCGCCTCCAAAAGCAAGCAGCACGACGGGTATCTTTGCATCGACTCAGGGTTATTGACTTCGATGAGTACGCCCTCCTGTTCAAGCACTGCAACGAGTTCCATGAGAGGCTGTTCAAGATCATCGATTGTAATGAGGACGGAGTGCTGAACTTTAGGGAGTGGGCGACTTTCTTCAGCAAACTGAAGGCGAACTCTAACAATCAGAAGCTGCAGCTGGCCTTCGATATCCTCTCGGACGGAAAGGAGCGTATTGAGAGCAAATCAGTGGAGAGCCTGATTGGCGGGTTGGCGAAGGAGTTGGAGCTGGGGCTGGGAGAAGAGTAAATTAAGCTGATTGTGGAGGGATCGTGGCCGAACCAGCAGGAGAGTGTATCGTTCGAGGAAGTGAAGGCAATCGTAGAGTAGAAGCCGAAGATACTGCGGTAGATGAAAGTCAGCTTCTAAATACCTCGCGACCAATGCTCGAAATGACTATTTACTTACTACTAGCTTTATTTATATTCTGATTATTGCAAATGCTTCAGTAGCATAATATTCTATTGCAACAAGCGCACAAGATGCTACTATTTCAAGTTAGAATTTATTGAAATTGATATTAAATAAATAAATTAACGGTTGCTTTTAGGCATCGCCAAAATAACTGCCAGACGACAGTTTGAGATTACACGAAGGGTATTTAGTGCATTTAGCATTTTTAACAACGTTAATATTAACTTAAATTGATTGCCCATCAGAAAGTATATTTTAGAATGACCGGGTCAACGCGTATAACGATAAGAAAGTACCATTAAGCAGTTGACAAAAATAGGAAAACTATTGCTCAATTCTGACCTTAGACCAATACAAATTTTGAAAAAGTCTAAGGTTGATTTTATCCGGCAAGAGTCAACTACAAGACTTATGCTTTCACTGATAGCTACGCTCTTCTTCAAGAATCAGTCCACCCTCTTTTGCTTTCACTCCGCTATTCTAAACAATTATTTTATTTATCTTCACTCAAAACTTAACACAATACAACACAGAAATTCAATCAGCCATAGAACTCCACCAGGGTGATGCGAGTCCCAGTAAGTGTGATGGTGAAGCTGTATTTGGCCCAGGGTGTCTGCTTAGGCTGGCTGTCCACCAGACTGGCAATAGCTCCCACAGCGTCGCTGCCTGTTATGATGTTCCCCATAACTCCTAAGACTCCTGACTGATTGAATAAGTCTTTTATGGCCAGCGTGTACAGGTTGGTGCCAACCTTGAACACCAAAGTAGTCGTGAGCTAACCGGGCTGTCCTACAATAATGGGTGCAGAGATGATGGCTTGGCCTTTAGTCGCTGCTGGGAGATATTTCGTGGTGAAGTCCTTGATGAGAGTTCCGCTGACGATGTTCAATTGCATAATTTCGAGAGGCTTGGACTTCATAGAGTTCTTGACGCTGATGAGGTGGGCATTCATGCTGTTGAGGGCCTCTGAGCCCTAGTCAATTTGTTCCTAGTCTTATTTTTTCTCCATAGTTTGCAAATTATTATAAAATTCACTTAGCAGGTCGCCATTTATACCGATAGATTATCTTTTTAGAGATTCCAGCTGTTATGACCTCTAAATACTTCTAGTATCATCGAACTACTCTTTGAGAAAGACAAAGAGCGAAAACGATAAGTCTAACAGGCGTATTTCAATAATCCATCAATAATATGAAAATACAGTTTACGCAGAGGGCACCCTCAGAAAGTGTCCTTCTTTATATATTGACATTTTTGGGCCATAATAAAGTCATTAGACGTGATGTGAGAGGCTGATGATTCATTTGTTCTGTTGAAGACACCAAATTTTTTGAAGATGGGCATAAAGCTATTTCCAGAATTCATCAGCCAGTTATCACTTGAATGTATGTATTGATTAGTTGTGGATGGCTGTCTCCAACCTCAGACTATTATTAGACGTTTCAACTAGAATGGTGTTCACTCACATGATGTAGAGTCTAATATAAATGAGGATGTACAATCTAGAATGTAAAGAATGTTAGACTAAGCATACTAACGCACTCAACCTGTCATTCAGTCACTATTGTACCAAACAGCTGCCATAATATTGATTGAGTGCCTAAGGTAATAGCATGGTTTTATGGCCATCTGACTAGATAGTAGCAATAAAGCCTATTTATTTGTCCGGGGGCATTCTGTTAGTGTTCTACAACCCTTAACTCTTCAAACTTAACTATCGTTTATTACAAATCAGCTATGCCAAAATACTTCATTATAAAAGACAGTAGCATCAAACTATGAACATTTAGATTCCTCTCCTTTAAAACCAGCTATTTTAATTATTATTAACATCAATTGTTAAAATGCTAAACAGGTAATTCTTATTCCCATTAGTTCTGATTCTCCTTCTGTTGGTCTAGATGTAGGGCAAATACACCCCTGCGGTGGTTCCTATGCCTGATATTCGTTCAAGTACTCTTCCTTCCTATTTAGCGAACTTCCAACTCCTCACAACCGACCCCTCCTCAACCTACTTCTACTATCAAGTCACTCTAGATCCTCCTCTTCCTAATGGCTACACCTCTGCAGCAGTCGGAATGATCGGATACGAAGTAGACCCCAACAGTTCACATAATGAGTTGGGTTTTAGATTTTCCCCAGTCATAACGCAGCCTACTGGATACACGTTGAGACTTTAGCCTGTCGGACGCAGGATAATGAGTGTCAGGATGTTTGTATTGACTAAGGGATAGAGCATTCAGTTCATGATGGCTGGGAACTGCTAACCTACCATATGTAAATTAACAACTATTCAGTTAAGTACCTCAATGTAGGGGTTGGGAACCGCAGCTAAACTGTACAACATCTGATCCGTGCCAACTTTTTGGTTAATACCTCCCATTAGATTAAGGTAATACCAGCTCTGTTTTGGTTCGAGGCCAATCTTAAAAACAGTACTGATATAACCCTGTCAGTGACTTCCTATGTGCTAAACTCCACCCATTTGGAGACTGTCTACAAGACAAGAGCCAGAATATCCATTACATGGGGCTGCTACAGTTTCATACTCATCGATCTCACCCTCATTCGACAAAGCGGCCTCTACGATTTGAGGCTCTACGCAGTCGCTGGAGAACTGGCAGAGCCTGTATGGTTTGTAGTCGCTCCTGCGCTTTTCCTCGGAATAAATTCCTTTGCTTTTGCCAAGGGGGATGTATTAGGACTTAGGGATGACCTTTCAGCAGTGGTAGGCCATTACATCTCTATCAACATTACAGGCTTTTCTATTACCGTTAGGCAATGTCCTAATTCCCAGCCATACTACATCAAATGGGCTGGATAGTGTGTTGCCGAGTGTCCTCCACCCAGCCTAACTAGCACCCAGTACTAATACTGTTATCTGTGCTCTTTTGGATGCCTAACCTGCAACTAGTTCAAATGCTTTAGTTGTGATAATGTAACACTGCCCTTACAACTAGTGAATAACCAGTGCGAGTGTGGAGCGGGTACTATAAAGATAGTGGACTCTTAAAACAGTACTAAATTTAGCTGCCCCTCCTGTCCTAATTACTGTCGTAATTGTTCCACTCCTACCAATTGTACTAAATGTCGACCAGGGTATAATTTGATCGATGGCTAGTGTCTGAGTAACTGCAGTGGGTACATCACTGACTGCACCAGCTGCCAAGACTCTCAGGTATGCGTTAATTGCATATACTTATACATTAACTCCGGTGGAGTATGCCAACCTATTTGTGGGGATGGCCACCAAGCCGGTGAGTAGTGTGATGATGGAAATGTAGTCGATGGAGACGGTTGTAGCAGCAGTTGTACAGTGGAGTAGAATTATACTTGTAGAGTAATGCAGAATTATGGCATCAGCTACTGCAGCTACAAACAACCCCTCGTTCTCCAGGTTGTTTAGCAGCACAAGCATCCACTAAGCAACACTATCGCCTTCAAGCTATGGGTAAATCCCCAGATAAACTAGTTGAGTATCCAATCAATAACTATGGTAGGTGGCAGAACTGAATTGAAGGTTGGGGATTGGATGTATGGGTAGGGACATATACAATTAAACGCTTCTTATCAGCAGTCGGTGCAATATTAGCAAATAACACTAACCCTCATATGTGCGAATAGCCTTAGGACATTCGCTATTCCACCCTCCACCCTCAAATTAGTTGTCAATCCCAACAACCTACCTGCCTACTACTACAACTCCTCCATATTCTAACAGACTCGTTTTTATGGGTACTTTTGTTGGGTGACAAATGCCCTCTTTCTTACTGTCTTTGTAGTAACAACAGCGTTCAATTATCCACCCACTGCTGAGATGTTTACAGCCCCACAATTGCTCTATCTCAGTACTTCTGGCATCAGCAACACAATTCACCCTGTATTGTCATCTGTTGCAAACCTCTCCTTCGTTAATGGGCTTAACTCCAACATCAGCTCAACAATAGCTACTATCACTCCATCTCCCAGTAAGTATTTACAACTGATTGGTCTGCATTACACTCTAGCTGGCAATTACAATTGCATGGGCATCTTTCATGCAATACTTCTGGCAGTTATGGGAGTTGGCTTTATTGCAAACCATTTCTATCCTCACTTATTGTTAACTAAAGTCATGAGGCTGCTGTTCAGAGTACTTAGGAACAGCATGATGATAAGCTTTATGTTGATTGGGTTCGCTATCGGCATGCAGGTTGCCTACAGCTCAACACACACAAGTGGCCAACTGGTAGGAAACTATCTGACGATGGCTGCTGTTTGTGTGATGATAGTCATCACTTATTTTGCTATAGGGTATACACAACAAAAAAGATAATAAACAGCACTCTAGATTGAAGTGGTTAGTCAGTAGAGACTACAGTTACATCAGCAGCTACTAGTTTGGGGTAGGGTGTCCTTAGGGTTCCTTATGGGGCTACTGCACTACACAACATACTCACTAGAGGCTGCACTTAGCCTACAAACGATCATAACAGTCTACGCCTTTACGTACAACCCCTACACAGACTTAGGCAATCGAGCCAGGTACGTTGCGTCTGAGTGTGTAAACTTTGTAGTGCTTCTTCTGCAACTATCTAACAGATGGATGCAGCCGTTACTTACTCAGCCAAACCCGGACTCAACGGTGTGTTGGACAGTTCTATTTGTGTCACTTCTTATGCTAAGTGCAAGTATGTGCATACTCTTCAAAGATTTACTCAACAACCGTCGTACTTAGACAACTTCTGCGGTAAGCAGACTCAGAAACTGCACTACTGACCCTTGATACTCTTTGCTTGTATGTTTTGGGCTACAAGAGGCTGTAGTCAAATTACTAATTAAAGATTCTGAGCTATTGTCGAATTAAATATTAGCAATCAAAATATTCTGCATTAACTAATAATACTAAAAGATGATTGACAAATACAGATGTTGTTTTTAACATCAGAGGGGATCTCGGAACTCCACAGTTGTGATGCGCTGTCCGTTTGTGATGTTGAAAGAGTATTTTCCCCATGGTGTCACTTTTGTTGTGCTGCCCGACAGGCTGTTTAAGGCCAACACAGGATCATTTCCTTGGATAATTGCCCCCTTGACTCCAGTACCCGCAAGATCTGTGAATGGGTCCTGGACAGCAAGCGTGTACTGCTAGTTAATTCCAGCTACCAAGCCTACAGTTCCAGCAACGCCGACGTTGGGGTCTTTTTAGATAGTAACGTTGAAAATGGATCCAGGGTTCACCAAGCTTGTAGAGAAGTCTCTGATGGGCGAGCCAGCCGAAAAGCTGAGAAATTTGAACGCAATTATCTTTTTGGTTCTTTTGTTGATCAGGCGAATAACATGCTGGCTACCAGATGGCTGGAGTTGGCTAGGTACGTTCAGAGCGAGGCTGATGTCAATCAGAACAATCAGAGCAATCAACAGGATCTTGGTCATGATGAAGGGAGCCAATTAGATTATGTGGATGGTGGCTCATCAGGCTTTAAACCCGCTAATTCCCCTTGGCGGTTAATACTTTCGATTAAGGATGTGAAAATTCGACCTGAAAATAGTATGTTTATTCCCCTAGTATTTAACTCTTGT
>JAOXNN020243001.1:0-10193 GCA_028571205.2 Hydropsyche betteni
CTAATAGGTCACCAGCTCAGGATCGAGTCTTTGAAACATCTTCACTAATAATTAATTAGAATTATTTAACCTGGCGCTTAAATAATGAGGCTATGAATCAGCAGCTAATAATACAAATTTATGAGCATATCAAGGAAGAGTTTGAATAAGTCTGTCTTCCAAAAAAAGAATCAGAGAGTACTGATAACTTCTAATGAACCTATTTCCTGTTGGATTATCATAAATAAAATTCAAATGTAACCATTCGATTAAAACGACCCTAAAAACTTATCAAGCGCAAAACTATTGGAGGTCGATACAGCAACCCTGTTCGTCACCTAACGAAAGTTAAATCGGAGTAGACAGAAAAGTAAGATTAATGGTATTATTATCAATCGACGTGTGCTTAAAATTGTGAACAAGCTAATTCTGTTGCAATGCGTACCTTTTATCGTATAGCTTCGTTCCGAGTTTACAGATTTGTTATTGACGTCGGCGTATTGGGGACTGTCTATTGGTTTGGCTTCGATTACTACTCACTTCTACCGTTGAAACCTCTATTTTGATTTGTCAAAATGTTTAGTGTACTGTTATCAAATATTCAATCAGGACACGTTAAGTATTTAATGAAATAACATTTAGAACATCTTCTCAGAACGAGAGAGAGTTCAAACAATTGTTAGTCAAGTACAACAAACCGAGCCAATTTACTAATATTCTTATTCCACCTAAAAACTATTAAAATAATAGCACTCGATTATAAACGCAATATGATATTACTTAGTTTATAATATTTAAATGGCATTCATTCGCAGTGTACCAGAGACCTTTGATGTAGCTAGGCTTAGATAGGTATCCCTGTAGGCTTAGTAGGTTAGATAGCAATATATTGATGACCTTGAGTTAAGTACAAGGTCCTATGATGAAATCAACCTTATGAGGGATGCTGTCAGTCAACTTGACGAGACAGTTGAAAAGGAAGCCTAACTGAGACAAAAATGTAGGAACTTCTCACATGCTAACTTAGAAGAGTTAATCACTTGCGCTAATTGCAAGAGGAAGCAGATAGGGTGAACGCAAATCTTAAGCGTATGCTAAGCACCAACTATAAGTTGGCAGTGAAAGGGCCTATTAACTGTATTTGTGCAGCAATTAGCAGACCATTTGACTACAATAGTCCCTCGAACTTCATTCTCGAAGCAGGAGCTCTAGTTATTATCACTATTATCACTCTGTTCGCTTATCTCTTTCTTCTGCTCAAGCCTGTGAGATTCCGTGAGTGATATTTGTAAACATTTTATATTTTTAAATTATTGGGGCTTTTTCATATTCTAATTACTTTGTGTTTTTATCAGGGCCTAAATAAGACCCAACCGTAGACAGAGCTGGCTTGATAAATAACTAAAGTAATAATCCAAATAGGTAAAGTATGAAAGTATGAAAGTAAAGGTTATAGAAAGAAAGAGAACAGTGGCTACCCACGAACATTTTTATTAGTGAATAATAAGACTAATTTACACTAATATTATCACCGCCCGAATAGCCGTTAGCTGTGCAATCTATTATATGAAGAAATAGAACCATAACCCCAACCTTAGAAACCTAAATTTCGATGAAAAGTAGCGTTCCCTCATGCGCCAGAAAATCGACTTCCTCTAGATGCAGATTGCAGAGTGTTCTAAGCGTTAGAACGACCTCAAGCTGAAAAATGAAAATCTAAAGACCTCCCTGGCTGAAGTCACAGCTGACAAGAACAAAATCCTAGCGCTAATTAACTCTGGGGAGCGTATGAAGCAGCTCTAATCTCTAGTCAAAGACCAATCCAACTAATACGAACTCCTGAAAGCATAATATAATGAGCAACAGTCGAAACTAGACCAGATAACTATGTTCATCAGCGAGAAGTACGAGAGCGAGTTGGATAGGATGAGGCAGCAGATTAAGCTATTGGAGGATAGCCATCGTTCTGAGAAAGGATATTACTAAAGAAGAATTAGGTAGTATTAGGAAACAATCGAAAAATACAAAAGGTTATGTAATAATAGCATGAGACCGAGTACCAGCAGCATACTGTCTGATTTCGGTCAAATAAGAAAATAAAAGCCTATGCACACCGAACGAATTAACTCATCGGGGCAGTCATCTCAACTGCATAGTTTTTCAACACTAATTCCAGAGGCTCAGTTTACTGTTTAGCCTCTCAAACACTCTTACGATTTGAGAGCAATAGACTCTTCACTATTTTCTGAGGCTGATTTCGATAACCAAATTAACTCCCACCTTCGAAGTTCCCACGATTAGCCTCGATAGTCAATAGGCAGATCGAAATCAATAATCGCCCTATAATCTAGTTTCGTCAGCAACCGATCCCAAAAACCAATAGCAACCTCCCTATTCTGTGTTACCTGCAACAAAACCTACCAGCCCAACTAATACTACAGACACATATCTGCCTGCTAGAAGAAACTTAGGCATGAAGCCTCAACCACAAGAATAAGCCACTCTATAAAGAAACAGAATAGTAGTGCCGATTTGTAGAAAGTGGTGGTAGTAATACAGCAGAAACCAGTGTAGAAACACAAAAAGATAAAATTTAGATGATGTGATGGTCACTGCAATATAACTATTCCGATATCGTCGTCTCTGTAGTCTTAGTGCATTTAGTGCTAGGGCACTTATTTGAATTATGAAGGTTTTAAGTAGGTTGCTAGAGTTTTGTCGGGACAACCCTTGTATCGAGTGTAGCTTATTATCACTTTAAGGTTGGGGTTGGCTTACCTGAAAAAATCTAGAGTGTCTACCAATAGCTTAGTATTCTGAGAGTCGTATGCGAGCTCCGAGCCTATTATTACGTCAATATGCCTATCTCGGATCTACTTCATGCTGGCTGCATCTCCCCAAGCCAAAGACTTAACAATAATCTTGTGCTTTTATGTAGGAAAGTTCAGATGTGCATTAACCTCCAGTATTTTAAGATTCTCCTCAAAATCCGTCAGCACCATCAGACTTGGCCCAAACGCCATAGCACTTAGCCCAACTATGCCTGTTCCCGCCCCCAGTTCCAACACATTTTTGTCCTTAAGTAACTGCCTCATTTTCTCAGCATTCTTATCCAAATACCCTATCAGCACCAATGCTCCATCCCAAACAGTACCAGCATGGCCACTCTAGAGTTGTTGATGGATGCTAATTTATTTGCCATTAACAGTGACATTCCTACTAAGCATTAGATTTATAATTTAAATATGTCAGTAAGACGACAGGAGGTGCTAGACAAATCCTAAATCCTTAATAGGTCTGTGAGGCCATCCTCCTTCAAGCTATTCGAGAAGCGAGTGGAACATTCCCCCAAGCTCAGCCAGTAGAACGAACAGTCTGCTAATGGCAAGAGATCAGCAAAGGTTAGGAAAATTGTTAATTCGTAGAGTTTAGAAAGGGTGCGAGTCTGCACATGTTAGTCAAAACTGAAAGCAGTTGTGGACAAGCTGACTGCTCTCGACACCAAAATTGAGACGCTAAGCCTTAAAATAAGCTAGACTAACTCAAATCTAGCTTTATCGGATAATAAGCAACTGGAGTTATTTACAAGGTTGATAAACGTGGAGAAGAAGTATGAGAGGGTGGAGTATAATATGTGGGAGATGAAAGAAATTTCTAAGGGGGATAAAAACGACTTTCAAAAACAGCTGGATAATTTGGCAGTATCGAGTGGGTAGGCTAATTCTAACCAGCAAAGTCTGTTTAACAAGCTGAGCACTCTATAGTCCAGTAACTATAACCTGTAAGACATCAAAAATAGAATTTAAATAATCAAATCCGACCAGAACAAGAAGCTTAAGAGTATGTACGAAGCTTTGGAGGATATGGGCGGACTGCAGGCCTCCCTAGTGGAGACTGTTAACGCTGTTAAGTTAGAGGTGAGGGAACTTACTTCCAAACCTAAGGGTAAATAGAACACCCACTACATAAATTTCGACAGGGGATAGAGCAGCACAATGTGGAAGACGACAGCCCTCCGATAGAGAAGTCCCAAGATGTACTAGAACACATATGATCGTAAATACTCATTCTACTGAAAGATAGAAATAAACGAGAACAACACACACTGAATCGCAGTTCACACGACTTTACGTCGGGGGCTCACCGAGTCCTTACTGTCTTTCTTAGAAGTTGCTTTGTATATCTGAGAGGAATTCTTGGGTTTGTTTAGGCACTTGAGTAAGTCTTTGGTTATTATACCTGTATTCTCCTTGCCTTTAGATCTGGATTGTTCTTTGGTGACGGATTTCCTAGTGAGTCCGAAGGAGAAAAAATCCCCCTACTTCTTTTACTTATCGCCGAACTTGAACTACTTTTGGATGTTAAACTTTGGGGTCTCATAATCGTCATCTGAGGGATTGTAGAGTTCGTCCCCAAGGGTTCTCAATCTTGACAGAGCCGACTTATTGCTGGAAGCGTTGGTCTGAGCATTGCTTAACTTAAACAGTTGCTGAGGCTTCTTTGGGATGGCTTTTAGAGAGTTATCCTTAGTAGTGAGGCTTTTAGTGGGACTGGGAGTGGGTTTGGTGCTCTTGGGGCTAATGTTGAAGAGCCGTGCGGTTTTGTCCCGGGTATACTGCATTATAATTATTTATAAGATTTATTCGTTAGTTCACTCTGATAGTCGATTTAGTAGATTTTTGCTAACTTCCCTCATAAATAATTTACTGGGTTATCAATATACGCATACAGCTATCACATCCCATCAGCCCTTTTTAGCTGTGGCGTACCTCCAATATATGGAGTAAACTCTCACATCCGAGTTAGTAACAACTGCAAACGCATTCGGGTATTACGTCCAGAATAGTCTGTTGACATCCTCAGTTAGCTCCAATCTGAACTGTATCTCTTTCCTCATAGTATCAAACACTACAACTTAAGAGTTATTCAGAAGTATTAGAGCAGACCCTTCTTTATCGAATTTGGGATGCCTTTATTATTATAATGTGAATCGAGGTAGATCTACGAACAGTACTCTATCATCCTTCATGTATTTCTTAAACTGAATTAAGTAAGTATTACGTGGAAGTAGTTGAAACAGATCTTTGCAGGTACATTCCACCATCTGACAGTACCATCGTAAGAATAGGAGGCGAATATACCATCATCGATGACTGTTAGCCGGTAGATGGGCATAACATGACCTAAGAAAACGAATAGCTGCTTAAGGCCTTAGTCGTTTACCTCATACAGTCTCACTCTGTTGTCTCTACCACTCAGTATCAGCTTATTACCAACTATCTACCCCAACACAACTGATATCCCGTACCTTCTAATCTTATCCTTATTCCAGTAGAGAATAGTCTCCTGTTCATCGCCAGTTATCAGGATATTGTTCAGTATCCCTCCAAATACAATAGGTTGCTTATGGAATCCGGAGTGCTCCACCACCACTGACATTGACTCTCTTTCCAAAAACACACAACTCTGTCCACTGCTTACGAATAGAGTAGATAGGTCAAGATTAATAAAGGAGATAGGGTTGCTGAAGGGCTTAAGAGTGCTGAGCACCGTATTAGGCGGAGAGACTATCCTAACAGTACCCGATGACTACCCAATACAGAAACTTCCCGAGAAGTAGTTACTAACAGCCGTAATCGCATCCTACTTCCTGGAAGCAAATATATATTCCTCAGCATGTCCACTAATCTTCGCTGACTTCTGTTCGTTCTGCTTAATACCGTTGAGATACTTAAATATAACCTTAAGGTCAGTTTTGTCCTGATAGAACACCTAGCTTTTGATAGTCTCTGATGTGCTGTACATCCCATCCAAACTCACTTTCTTATCATGTTCATTCAGCCTAAATTCATTCAGATACTTCACCAACACCTTACCATATTTAATGTAACTAGCCACCTATTCACCCGCCTCCTCCCTATCATCTGCAAATGATAGCTCAGAAGGTACACAAACTCCCTCAAAGTTCTTCAAAAAATCATCGAACTCAATGTTCCTCAAAGTAAGCACTCCATTTTGAGTAAGACTCTGCATATACTTACAGTCTTCCGATATGCCATTCCATACGTACGGTGAAGGCGATTTGAATGATTTTAGGATGAGCCCATTAGAGTAGTTCCACAGCCTAATAATATTCCTCCCAAAATGTATCACTATCTTTTTATTGGTCAGAGTATGGAAGTTCTCTATCTGTGGTGCCTAATCAATTTCTATGTTCCTAAGTAGCACCTTATCCTTAAGATTCCATATTTCGAACTTCTAGTTAGTGAGCACTATCATAAAGTGGGAATTCAGACTAGACTCAATAGTTCTGTAGGTGGCGACTGTAGCCCCACATCTGATAGTAAAGAGTGGCTTGAGACTTTCAATCCGATGGAATATGACGCTCTTCTAGCAGCTGAACCCTATACAGCTGTTCCTATCGTAGAATCTTAAGTTAGAGATTATGAATTTCTGTCCAACGTTTATCACTTTACAGATCTATTTGGATACTAGATTGACGAACTTAATGGTGAACTCATTGGAACCTAATGCTAATATCTAGCTTCGCATATCGAACTAGGCTGCCAGAATGGTGCTACCATAGTCTTTAAGTTAGAAGTGCACTAGAGCATCAGTTATTATGTCTATCTTGAATATGCACAGGTAGCTGTTTTATGTCATAGCGAGGAATGTGAATGTGTTGTCCAGGATCAGTAGGGAGGTACGACTTTAGAGTTTGACTGGTTACTTGGGTGATTTTATTTCACTGTAGTTGAAGGGTCTAGGCTACTAGAGTAGGTTCCAGATGTATATGGTATTAGTGCCTTTTAGCCTCCCAATGAAATGTTTGTTAGCGTTGATAAGGAACACTGCTTAGAACTTGTACCAGTTGATTAGGAATCGTTTCTGGAACACATAGTCCTTAGACTTTTTGCATTTATCTAATTGTCCTATGATGGAGGTAATCACTTCGATCTCTTTCCCACGAGATAGCTTAGGATTGAAATTGAATGTTTTAAATGGCTCTCTCAATAATGGTAGGCTCACCAGATTGGATATCAGCACATAGTAGTTACGCTTTCTAGACTACGGTAACAGTAGCAGCTATTTGTTTAGTCTAATATCATCAATGGCTCTCTTCATCCTCTTATAATGTGAATAGTTGTACTGTGCCACTAGATTTTTCTGATTACTAATCAAACTCTTTATCCAGGTCTTCTAACACTCCAGTTAGTTACCAGCTAAATAGAGTCCAACAGCTTTGTTGTTTAGGAGATCAGATTAGTACTTTACAGGGTCGAAGTAGCGTACCCAGAGTAGATCTTAGGCGCCTTTAAAGTGGGTCTCATACAAATCCAGCATCTCCTGCACGAAATCCTTAAGAGAACCTCTTTATTAAGGTCGCTAACATAGGAAATCTTCGGCTTTATCAATCAAAAATGACTTTACCTATTTCAGGCAGTTTTTGGACTAGAACTTGTCCATCTATCGTAGCTCTATAAGGTCTCCTCTTCCCCAAAACCTCCCATACAGCAACTACAGGATGATGAGTCCAAACTGGTAGAGATCTGATGCGCAGGTCATCTCAGGCAGTAGCTTGAGACTGTTCTGGTACTCCAAAATGCCCTTGCCTTAGCGTTTGAGTATATTATATATCTCTCCCTGTTCCTTCGACCAATACTCAGGGCTTCCACCAACAAATGGTTTTTTCGCTATTCTACTAACCCCACCATTAAAGCTGTACATATTGCCAATCTTGAGACACTTCTCATTCTCCACATATATACTGTCTGGACATAGTTCCTGATGAACATACCCCTTCTTATGCAGATAGTTCACA
The DNA here is from genome assembly GCA_028571205.2 of Hydropsyche betteni. NCBI lineage: Eukaryota > Metazoa > Arthropoda > Insecta > Trichoptera > Hydropsychidae > Hydropsyche > Hydropsyche betteni. Next base: position 7,802 of record JAOXNN020243001.1, read on the forward strand.
CCTACAGCTATCTGCAGCAGGATATTAACTATCCTTTTAGTATTGATATTCTTATTCTGGTCGTTGAAGTAGTCGGCATTAATCCAGTCCCTCAATGTTCTCCCTTGCACCCTCTCTACAAAAATACCTGTGCGTCCCTGACTGCTCTCCACCTTAAACGCCTGCATAATATTCACATGGTATCCCACATCAATCCACTCCTGTATCTTCTATTGCAGAACTAAATTAAAATAGGGTTACGTTTTTATTACTCAGGTTTAGTTATTTTGCGGTAAATCAGCGGAGAAACGATGGTATACTCATCTTTCAGTACTGGATTGTTGGGCTGGTACAGACGGTAGGTGGGGGTTCTCTTCATCTCCGAAAACTATTTCTCTACTGTCTGAATCAACTCATTCTCACCTGCTTAGAGCTAATAGTATTGGTTGTTGTGCCCTTTTTTCTTGAGGCACTAGAGTACATGGTCATTTAGGAGTCCTATTCATACTCAAATTGCTCAGCTAATTTGGGTATGTTCTCCATCAGAGAACCAGTCACTCTCGAAGGTTGTTTTAGAGTCAGCTGTTTAGGGAACAGTCTAAATACGTTGATGGAGGCTGAGTTAAATAGGAGATACGTTTGATTTTTTACTAATAGAACTATTAGATGGAGTCCACCAGTCCCTCAACCACCTTTAGTGAAGGGAAACCACATAGATACACGCCATCCTGCCCAATAAAAACTGCATTATTCTGTGAGTACCATTCGACACACTGTAGATATCGCTCAATGCTGACATGCAGAAGTTATATTATGATATTTGGTAATTTGGTAAACAATCGATGTAATTTGGCTATGCATGATATGTAATCTATTTGGTATCAGTCTTCTTGAGGGCTACTATTATTGGTGTTTTTAGACTCAGCCTGCTACTTCTTCTTCAGTATTTTGGCTCGTAATTAGGCCATCATAGCGCTATCCTCTTCATCCTAGTCGTTATCAGGTTTCTTGTTGGCTACAACAGGAACCCTGTTCTTTATCTGCTCACTTATTTGTTTCTTTAGAGCCTATTTGTCGATCACAACCTTCTTCATTCCTGGTGGAGGTTGCTATTGCTTCTGTTCATTCTCAACGATCTTTATTTATTATGCTTTGGTGAGTTATGGCACCTGTGGCCCTTCCAAAGTTGTAATCTTGGGTCTCTACTTTTATCTACTATCTTTGGAGTTGCTACTGCTGTGTCGTCGATGCTTCTTATGTTTCTTACTTTTCTTATGGCTTCTGCTTCTCTATCTTGACCTATGTTTCCGTCTTTCCTCCCTATGTCTATCATCTTTGTGCCTGAACTCTTTCCTGCTGCGACTGCGACTATTTTTTCGTTCGTCTCTAGTTGGAGGCGGATTTAGAATAGGGGGCTGGTTGTTTGTAATGATGGGTGCCTATATCGGTACGAACGGAGGGATGATTCTTCTATAATAAGTGACTGGACATACATGCTGGATATTCATACCAACACCAGCGCGAGTGAGGGCCTGCTGAACTGCTGAAAATGGTTTGGAATGCTTGTACACAGACAGGATGTCCACCATCACAGCTTCCATAATCTAAGAATTAGACTACAATAGGCACCACCAGGGCTCAGAAGGGAGTTTGAAGCCCATAGATCGCAGACTCAGCTGGACGCTGGCTGCTGCGATTATCTGGCCTGGGTAGAACACGCATGCTCGGGACCTATAGCTGTCGTTGAGGTATCCCCACGCCTTTTTAACTATTTAATTCACTTTTGGGTGGCTTTTCCACTCTACAAACAAAGTGTTCATGTAGCGATGTGGAGTTTCCAGTAATCTGTACACTTCAAAGCCTAACTAAACCAGTATCAGCCTTTATGTTTAAAGAACTTTAGCTCGCACTGCTTGGAAATATTCGCAGTTTATATCGACTGTCCTGATTGGGCGTCTTTCTCCTTCGTGTATCTATATTGTTCTTTCATGTACTTTGAATAGCTGGTCGAATACAACCGATATCTGATCGGATCGTCTTAAGGTTTACTCGCTTTTGCATGCAAGAAACATAGCACCTAAAACAGCATCCCTGAAATCGAGTTTGAGAAGGGATACTCGTTGATAGAGAAATTGGATGATGGTTTGGGCAGCGACTACTGTAGTTATTGGCAGACGTAAACATACACCTGCCTAAGTAAGCATTTGACAGGCCAAACTTCGAGCTGCGTCCTCATCCGACTCCGATATTCCCTGCAGTTCAGATGGTGTGGGCTGGAACCTATCGAAATAGAAAGCGTCTGGAGTTTCTTGACCATCAAAAACAAACTTCTTTCGAAAATTGCTTGAGGTAAGACCCAGCCACTCCTCCTTATCTTTAAAATTCATGACTAGTTTAAATTTACTTATTTTAG
>JAOXNN020243054.1:0-10185 GCA_028571205.2 Hydropsyche betteni
CAAAGTCCTCCGATGATGAAAACTTACAACCGATTTCGAAAAAGAGTAAAATATATAGAATTCTAAGTGATAGAGATGATGAATGAATACTATATTATATTATTAAAGTTTTTTTTCAATAAATATGTAAATGTATAATATATTTGTTTATTTAAAAAAATAAAGTGCATATTCATATAAACTATCTGTGATTTTTTTTTTGGAACACGAACCCTAATTTTGTATGAACTTCAAACCTTGTATAACACGGATTTGTATTACACGACGTTTTATACGAGGCCCGAATGTACTACACTAAACTAAAAATTTTATTATATACTCGATAGAATTTTGTAAATATTTTCAGTTTTATCTTATAAAAAATAATGTATTCGTATGTTTTTCTTTTCCCGAAAAAAAAACAACAAGCAATTTATCTTAAAACAACCCTTACACCCTTGCGTAAATCCCCACGCGATTGACTGTTGAAAAACCTGAAAAATCACAAACAAATTCAAACTCACGCTCTTATTCCCTAGATTTCTGACCCTGCAGCTGAGATAGGCTGACCTTCCAACCAAGGCTGTGACATTGGGCGTTGTCAAAGACACGAAAAACGGATCAACCCTGTCGGCTCCATACATGGGAAAACTGCCTGACGTAGCCGGAGGCAGCATGTTTATGTTCAGGTCGCTGTTGTTGGTGTAGTCTTGGCTTAACTGCATCGAATCTGTGGAAAAATTAGATGTTAGTGGTGGCAGAGGTTGATGTTGGCAATTGTCGAGGATTGGGGTTGAGGTTGTTAAATGGTTAGTGGTGTAATGGTATTATTATAGAACTAGCATGTAGGCCTGATGTTAATAACATCGGCTGTGAATTAAGTAATTATATATAAAAAAAATAAATTTATGCAAAAATATTTTATAAACGTTCCGTTGCGAAAAGTCGATGTCCGTTTGTTATATGTAGAGGATAATATATGGGCCCGATGTTGAATTGGCCGTGAATTTATAACTATACTAAAAAATAAAAATTACAAAAATTATAGCCGTTATTATAATGACCATAAAAACTAAATTTGGATGTCGCGATTTTCAAGCTCGATAATGATATAAATAGTGATTATAGCCTTTATTTTAATGGGCATATAGGCTAAATTGAAATGGTAAAGCCAGTAGTAACATCTGCTACCCGATGCCCGTACTCGATTTGAATATTTAATATTTAATTAATAAAACTAGTTCATTTATTATTGTCACAATTACGACGTATAGACAAAGCCAGAGGCAGTAGGTAATAAGCATCATATTATAGACGTTAACTGTATACACGCATAAAAACCATATTCGCGAAAAAGTCGCGGGCGTCATCGAACGGATACACAGACGAAAAGACGGACACACGGTCACACACAGAAATCCGCTATTATATACAGGGGATGTGACGTTGTATTGTTGAAAATTATGGTTTTCTCTTTCTATTATATTATCTATCTATATAAAAATAGATGTTTGTATATATTTGTTTGACAGCGCTTCACTTCAACACCGTTCGACCGATCACTATGAAAATTGGCATGTATATGTATTTTTTGTCGAGAATGTTTATGTTTCATTAAATTTGGGTGGCCATATTTCCCAGAACCCAAAACGGGGTAGTCCGCAAAAAAATATTCCCCCTATATAAAAAAAAATGTTGCACGTTCAAAAATTGTGACAATACGTGGCCTGCTTTATGCTTTTGTTTTAATGAATTTAAATTAAAAAAATAATTTGATTTAAAATTTAAATCCCGAGCAACCCCTGTTACTATCCGCTAGTATAATATTATATCTCAAGAGTGATTTTTTTTAAATTATTGTTCGTTTATTATCGTAATATTTCAATTGAGGTGGAAATTTTATACCCTTGAATTAGCTTGCTGGCGAAGTTTCTAGGTTGTTTATATTTTCAAAGACGAAATATTTTTTATAAAAACTATTATATTATACTAAAAAAAAAATATTAAAATGAATGAAAAATTTATATATTAAAAATACGTTTGAAAATTTTGTATAATATGAAAAAAATATATTTTTCAAAATGAAAAATCTATCACATACAGTAAAATATTTTTTTGTTCCTTGAAAACCATTTTCAGATTTTTTTTTATTTCCAAGAATATATAATTATAATACTTTCAATACATCATTCAATTAAGTACTTGGGCCCTTACGCAAATAATTTTATTCTGTTGTGTCGACTTCCAGAAAAAACGTATTGTAACATAAACAGTAAACCCCCCTATAACTTCCCTCCCTATAACGTCTCCTCCTATAACGTTTACAGCGTCCCCCCCCCCCCTACAACGTCATTTTTTTCAAATGCATTTAAATTTGTTTCAAATGTATTTGAAACAAGCAATGAACACGTAAAAATGTCTGAAAAAAAAGAAAAATGAAAATGTTTCATTTATTGATTTCCCTAAATTTCCCCCTATAGCGTCGAACCTATCTTGACATTATGGAGGGTTTACTATACATTTCATTATATAATGCTAATGAAAACAGTTTCTGTTGAAAAAAGTTTCAATATTACACACGATCACGTCATTTTTAATTTTATTTAAAAATGTGAACTGAATGATAACTAGATTCCAAGCAAACGCAAAATGAACTAGTGAATGCCAATTTTTCCGACGAATGTTCCACTAAGATACATGATGCAAATTGCATATGAAATGTAAAACTCCAGTACTGCTAATAAAAATGATTGTGTATTTTGAAGTATTATATATTTTTTTACAATTATTGAAAAATTGAGCAATCAATTATAAAAAAAAGGAATCGTAAGAAAAAAATATTTTTTACTAAAAAAAAATACTGAAGCTTTTAAATATCAGATATTTTTGTAATATTTTTAAATACTTAACAAATACAGTATACATATTTATAATATACGCATGTACGATGTAGGTAAAACTAACAATATTAAAAATAATAGCAATTTAATTGAAATGTTATTTTTCCTCAAAATAGGAAAATTTTTCTTTGAGATATTAAAAGAACCAATCTTTCAATCAAATTAGATCTAATGTGATTAAAAATAAACAGGTTAACTGTATTTATTAATATCACGTTTTTTATAAATTATATAGAAAAGAACAATATCGATCATCATAACTATTGATTTATTTCCCAAAAATACAATAGAAAAAAATTTCAAAATTTATAACGGCCATATTTGTATAGTTTCAATTAGATCAACCAACATTGGATTGGTGTTGTGCGTAAAAGAAGCACAACACCAAAAATAAATTTTCCACAACCTACCACTAGTCACATCCAAAACTAATCGAATTCACTAGTTCAACAACAATAGTTTGACACCACAACCGAATCGAGTTACACATAAATCCACTAACCGAAATAATCAAGCACCCAGTTTACATCATAATGCCAAGATCCGCAACCAGGAAAGTGGAAGGCCCCTAATGCGAAACAAAGTTATCCATCGCGGCAAACTTTTCAGCAATATATTAAGTGAGTGTGCGGTTGAAAAGAGTAAAGCCATTCTTCAGCCTTTTTTTTTTCGACAACTAGGGGACTAAGAAAAACCGCTCGATTCTGTGGCCTTTTATGGCTTGAAAATCGGATGTTTTAGCGTTGGTAAATTTTTGATCGAGTCGATTCATGTCGCTGGTTTTAAGTGTTATAAAAAAAACAATGTTTTGAAATTTCATGTTTTCAATATGGAATTTATTTTATTCAACAAGAGGGGTATTTTTGTGAATACATACATATGTCAATATGACAAACAAAAGACATGTTTGCTATTGAAAACATGATCATTTCGGAACAAAAGTATTTCATCTAAAAGAATATTCAAACCTCATCTATTTTTGAAAATAAAAGACAACAAATGACAAAAAAAATTTTCATTAAAATTTCCAGTTCAACTTAAACAAAAGCTAAGGCTTTATTTATTAATATCAAGCAATATAAATAAATATTGGATTCCAACATCAAAACAGTTACATTTAATACAATACTCGGGTTTCGACGAATATTTTATGTAACAGAAACACAATTAGAAATCGAATATGATGTTTTTGAAAAAATGAAAAAAATCGAATTTCAATTTTCGTATTGTGTAATATAATATTGTATATTTTTATCATCAAAGTTGACTTATTAGTTATCCATTGCTGAATAATACTTTTCAAATGTTCACAGGAATAGTCATGTATTTTTTTTCATAATTTTATAGGAAATAAGGATGAAATCGCGACTCAAAATATTTCTGACACATTGTCGAAATTGTGAGTATAAATTATCCATGTAAAACTCTCTTTACACGGTTTCGAAATTACACGGTTCGAGAAAAAGAACCGTTTATTTTTTCAGTTTGTTTTTTTACATAAACAACTGCAAAAATAAAAAATATATATTATGTCACAATAGTGAGATCCAAACCAAACCAGTGTCCAGTTAAATAAAAATTTACGGTTTTTTATGATTTCAGACAGTTATTATATATATAAATATTATTCATTTTCGTTTTTATTAAATTTATTACATTTTTTTTTCCAATTTCCCCAACACAAAAAGTATTTCGTGTTCTGAAAAAGCTCATTTGAAAATTTTCGCACTTAAATCAACATATGCATATGAACGTAGACTTCTTCAACAAGAGAAACAATAGCAAATTGAAAGCACGAAAATAGCAAGAGATGGGCCATAGGTCATTCTTCCCCGTAATTTCAAAAATATATTATAATCATGAGAACTATATCCAAAAATATCACACAAATTGTGATTCTTCAAACGTCTTCAATTTACAAACATACTTCAGATGAAAAGCAACTACATATTTATATCGCATACTTTTTTTTTAAACGATTTGTATTTTGGCTCCTCCTAAAAAAACTGGCTCCAACCGTGATTAAAAGCCTATCAAATTACATCATTTTCAATATATTTTTGCTAAATATCGTTTTATTGGTGTTAAATTAAAAAAAAAAAAAAACAATTTTCCTGAACATTTTCATTTTTAAAAATGAATTTTCGGTTAATCTTTTGTTTTAAAAATAATAATATTCTTTAACTTTCTCAATAATTGAAGCTTTACAGAATATACATGAAAAGTCCCGCAAGCTTCAAATCGTGTTTCTTCAAAACGAGCTTATAATGAACTTTCGAGTGAATTCCAGGACAAGCCTCAAGTTTAATTTAACGCAATTTTTATATATTATATACAAAATGTCTACACCTAAACGTCAAATTAATGAATTTAACGCGACATCATTAATCTCTCGTTATCATAATACCTCTATATTATATATAAACACAAATTTCTATATACCTGTTCTAACAAAAGAAAATCGTTGATGTTTCTTGCTTTATATGACGATAAATTATATTTCTTATTTTATTTTAAGCGATTTTCCAAAACGCGCTTCTATCGACACTCAACGAGCTGCCCACTAGTTATAAAATAATATAATAAGAGACACATATCAATAACAAATGTTACTCTTGCTGGAGAATCGACACACAACGTGGCCCTCTTTTGTAATACTCCCAGTCCTCAGAGACCGAAAACGCACCCCGATAATGCGACAAACTTTATCAACGTTTCGTCCTTTCACCTGATTCGCGAAGAGTCGACAAAAAAAGGAAAAGCGGAGGGAAAAACTAAATAAATATGAAGAACGGACGCATTTCATCTCAGCCGCGATTAATAAGGAGCATTTCTCACCCGTTGTCCCGGGCTAATAAAATTAAATCTGTCGTGCGGTATTAATTTTTCGCGCGTTTAACGTCCACGAAATTTGACCGTCAGAAGTGAAAAATCGACCCTCGCCGGAGCCGTAAAGTAAAATAACGCGCAAAAAATTTATTTTATTTTTCCCCAGCTCCCTCAAGATCGAAAGTTCGCGGGGCTGAAAAAGTCTCGAGGCGTTTTTTTTTATGTTTCAGACGTTTTTCGCGTTTTTTTTTTCTTCTTCAACAGAACTCTCATCTCTTCGGGCCGTTAAAGGGCCGACACGAGACTTGAACACTCTCGAACGTTCCGTCTCTGATCCAATTACAACTAAACTGAGAGGCAAAGAAGAAGCCGAATGAAAAAAGGAGCTGACACGGAACTTTTTTATAATTCGTACATTTCCAGACCCTGCTCCCGGGGGACGTTATATTATATTATACTAACCGAACCGCCCGCGAAGACCTTTCTGGATCCGATCAAACTTCGTTCCAGGTTCTAATGAAACTTATTGGATGTGATACATATTTAATAAGTGTATGATTTCCATGGAGTAGTCGAGATGTTTTCAAATTTAATTAGTTTCGTTCCTTTCGTCTTATTTTCACCATTTTTCGCGACGGATGGCCCTAAGGATAAGTAAGAATTTCACTAATTTCATATTAAAGTGATGCTCAAGTTCGTTTCAAATTTCGATTTATATAGATATTTTGTTGTATTACTTGAATATACTACAAACTCGTTCGTTAACGATTATTCTTAATAATATACATTACGATTCAAAAATTGTAAAGATTTGCACTAGGAAAAAAATCCATTTTCAATCTTTATTCGGTTGCAATGAAAAAAAAATCATAATACAAACAAGATCATTTTATATGTATATGTGTGTATGTGTGGGTGTATGAAACATATAATTTTATCATAAATGAAGTCATTATCCCAGAAAAAAACTTTCCCTACGTAAAAACGCATGTAGGAAGAAAAACTAAGCTTTCCGACTATGCTACTTAAAACTATGCATAGTAGTTTCGCTTGGCGATTTTATCAAACGAAACATTAGTTAACTTAATCGCTCTTTATATATGTATATATATATCTATATATAAGTAAGTTTCACTTTTTGTGTAGGGTGTTCTAATCTCCATGTAAATTATTGCCGTCATTACGTCGACCACTTTTCGTTTGTTTCGTTCTAACATAAGAAAGTCGGTTTGTTATTGATTCGAATTTTTCCTAAGATTATAGTGAAACTAATCGTAACCAACAATAAGATATGCTCAAATGAAAAAAAATATATTTATCTAAAGAAATATTTATCTATAAGAAACCGGAAAAGTATTATTAAAAATTAAATGCTCACGAATTCGTGGGATTTTTTTTCATAATGTTTTCACTTAAAGGAAAAGGTACGTTTTTATATTATTCGTATATTTCAATACAAATTTTGTTATTTTTTTATATTTATTACTATGTAAATATATTTCAAATCTATTTTTATGTATGTATAACATATTCATATCTAGCTCATGTTGAAATTTTTTTCCACGAACTATCAATGTAATGATGATGATTCAAACTGCGGGTAAGCTAGTGAGACTTCGTTTTTGACACCTACTCGATCGTTTCAAATGGTTAAATACCCATTTGATTCCGATTTCATTTTTTACCGTCGCGACTGCCTCTAACAACAATTATATTATTATAATAATACAAGCTGTCGTCGGCTATCGGTGACCAGTTCGGTCCTCCTTCTTGTCCCGATGATGAAATGATTGTTATTGGCCTTCATGGCGACATTAGGATAAAACCTAATATGTCATGTTGGTATGATTGTATATGTGTGTACACGAATAAATTTCAAATAATAATAAATTAAAATCGATATTATTCTGAATTTATCGTTAGATTAAATATACTTTGGCTTCGATTTAACCGAAATATTGAGACTGCGAAAAATTAACTACCAAAACAAATATATAGTAGTTAAATCCAACATGAGAAAATTGAATCCGCCCATTTTCCCAAAACAAACAATCCCATATAGTATCATGAGTTTCCTCCTTCATTTTTCATGCTATTGTCATCTCATACATTGAAAAAGAAGGAAACATTACCCTTTAGACGAGCTATATGTCCGAACATCGTCAATTAATCATCATATACTAATACGACGCATTCATTTCCATTTCTATTATATTTCAACATCCTTTTTTATATAATAAATAACCATGTAGTCTTCATTCATACAAATCGCATTATAATAAAATATTCTGATTGAATTCGCTTATAAAATTTTGCCGCGATGCTACATATATATATTTATGTGGTGATAAAAAAAATTCAAAGTTCATGCAAATTCTTGTCATATGTGATTACGGAATTGAACATGTAATGATTATTTATATATACAGTAAGTTCTCGACTTACGTGATTAATTCACTCCGAAGGTTTTAGCGTAAGTCGAAAAATCGCGTAAGTCGAACAAATCTTAAATTTAATTTTTTTTTTTTTGAAATAATATGTACAATTGTAATAGACAGTACATTTGCATTATTTCTCCTTGTAGGCCCGTTCCGTGCATTTTGACGCAAAAAATCGTAATATTTTCAAAAATTCTGAAGCGGGCCCTTTGCAAAAGTCAATTTATGATCGTTCTCAAGCATTTTACGAATTTTCTTTTAATAATTGGTATGGTGAAAGTCATAAAAATGTCACAGAGAAACAAAACGCAATTAAATAAAAATAATAATAAATTATGATTTTTTCAAAATCGTGTAAGTATGAATTGACGTAAGTCGAATTCGCGTAACTCGAGAACTTACAGTATTTGGTATTTAACGAATGAATTATTAAATTTTTGATATTAAGATAATGCGAAATTTTATGAACAATTTATTTTGAAAAATAGTGTTAGTTTTTTATGTTTAAAAGTTTAATTTTTTATTGAAAATTTCTTAAATATAATTTAAATATTAATAAATATAGATATATCGATTTTTGAATTATGGATATTACGATTTAAAAAAAAAATCTATAATTATTAAAAAGTGAATGAAAAAATTCAATTTGAAATTTTCAAAAAAATAAAACATCAGATAATAACCACCATATTCCAAACATGGATTTACGCACATGTTACTATTACATACATTAAAAAAAAAAGATCAACCAAATCCGACAAATACAATCAAACTCACCCAACATCGAAGTCTGATGCGCGACGATAACGTAAAACAAAATGCACTTGCACGTGTCGATCCCGTTCTTGGCACACATCATGCTCCCGTTATGAAACAGTCAACAACCACCGGGAACAACAATTCACATCTTCAACCGTCCAACATCCACGTCAGACTAATCTCACATACCGGCGACACTGAAAAGCGTCCCCCTCGAGGCCGGGTCGTGTCGCAACCACAACAACCACGCAACCACTACGGCCTGACCATATCAAGCCATCGATCAACCGCGATTTTTTGCGCACGAGCCTTCCGCGAGCGCGTGCTCCGGCGGCGGCCGCTGCGAACAAACTGTCTGGCAGAGGGCCAGGCTGGGGGGCGCAGGGGCTGGGGGCGCAGGGGGCGCAGGGGCTGGGGCGCAGCACCCCAGCCCCCGCGCGAAAGCCGCGGCGAGGAGAAACAAGATTACGCAAGCGCCACTCTCGCGAGGGCGTCAAAGCCTCGCCCACACCACGGCGAGGGCGACCCCACTTGAGGGGGGCGAATCGGGATAAATAATAAAATAGCGAATATTCGCACGGAGTGGTTCACGTGCGTGCGCGTCGTATTTCTGCGCGGAATCGGCAGCGTTTTCGGTGGGTATTGTTTCGATGGGTGGGTTTTTTTCGGATGCCGGAATCTCTGCGTGCGGGTGCGATTGAAAAAAGATTGACCAGTCGAAATGATTTGTTCTAATGATCAAATTATTAATTACTAGTATATAGGCACGATGTTGATAACATCGGCTGATAACCATACTATTACCTAATAAAAATTAAATATATCTATGTAAAAATATTTTATAACCGTGTCCTTGCGAAACTTCTCCAGAATCCCCCATATATAATACCGAATTTTTATGTGTCTGTCTGTGTATCTGTATCGGTGACGCTCGCGACTTTAAAAAGACGCGTCGATCCCCCATATAATTCTTCATGCGTATACACATAACGTCTATAATATCATGCTTATATGTACAGCGTCTCTATTGACTAATACAATACGTCGATTATTACGCAGTGGAAAAAATATTTGAATCCCCCATACATGTATATAATCTCCGATGACAGACATCTGTGTCAATAACAAATGAACTGCTTTTATTTATTAAATATTAAATATATTCAAATTGAGTACAGGCAACGGGTACCCTATATGTCGCAAACAAATAACAAATGAACTATTTTGATTTTATTAATTAAATATTAAATATTCAAATCGGGTACACATTTCGAATTCAC